>LOJH01013564.1:12668-24737 GCA_001685095.1 Ellobius talpinus
GAGAGAGAGAGAGAGAGAGAGAGAGAAAGAGAGAGAGAGAGAGAGAGAGGAAGAAAGAGGAGGAGAAAGCAAAAGTTTGCAGACCCGTGCACATCTGGTCCAGTCCTAAGTTCCAGGAGCGTAGTAGTCACTAGAGACAGTAAAAAGGTTAAGAGCTGGTCATAATGATACATGCTTAAAATCCTAGCACTCAGGGCCAACTATTCTACCCACAGGTATTTAAAAAAAGAAAGAAAAGCTTATGTCCACACCAAATATCTAAACTATACATTTTGATGTGTGTATGCACCAGGAAATTGCCACCACAATTTAGGTAGTTAACTTTTCTATGGGGGAGCAGGATTCAAATGAGAGTATTTATTATGAATATAGTAAGCAAAAGTAAAACAATTTTCAGACAGCAGATCTCCACTATATGCTGTAGTGCATACAAATATACACTATAAATAAATAATTTTTTATTTAAAGAGGTTTGTTTGTTGGTTGGCTTTGTTTTTGTTTTCAAGATAGGGTTTCTCTGTGTAGTCCTGGCTGTCCTGAAACTCACTATGTAGACCACGTTGGCCTTAACTTCACAGAGATTCATCTGCCTCTGCCTCCCAAGTGCCAGGATTAAAGGTGTGTGTCACCACCCCATCTAAAGAGTTTTTTAAAGTGTATGTAGGGAAAAGGTTACGCCTCGCTATGAAGCACGGCAATCTCTGTCCCCGTCAGATTTCAACTGCCTAGTGCTCTCTATCCAGGATATAGATAAAAACTAAGAGGAAGCAAAAGTATAGTGGGAATTACCAAAATAAAATCACTTCATTGTGTTTAGCAAAGCTCATGTATTTTACTCATTGGAGCCCTTTAGGTCCTCACTAAATAAACATCTATGTAAATACTGAGGAAGAAATTTAACTAAAACTTGGGTGTTGAAAAACTTGGGCTGGAAACTGTGTCATTAAACACACACACACACACACAAACACACACACATATATTTAAATGGAAGAGGAGACTACAAAACAGTGTTAAATCTTTAAAAATCTAGCTGGGGGACTGGAGAGCTGTCTCAGAGGGCAAGAGCACTTGCTGCTCTTACAGATGACCCAAGTTTGGGTCCTAGCACTTGCATGTTGGCTCATAATCATCTGTAACTCCAGTTACAAGTGATCTGATACCGTCTTCTAGCCTCCACAAGCATCAGACATGCATGTAGTATACATATAGACATGCAGGCAAAAGTTCATACATGCAAAAATAATTCTTTAAAAAAATCCATCTGGGCTGGCAAGATTGCTCAGTGGTTAGGAGCACTGACTGCTCTTCCAGAGGACTCGGGTTCAATCCCAGCACCCACATGGCAGCTCGCAGCTGTCTGTAACTCCAGTTCCAGAGAATCTGACATCGTTATACCAATGCACATGAAATAAAGTTTTAAAAAAATCCATCCACTCAGCATATTCCTATCCCACAGTTTGCTCAGCCATGTCCATTGCCATTGTATTCACAATAGCTAAGAAATGGAGACAACCTCAATGTCCTCCAACTAAGGAGGTACATATATACTATGGAATATTATTCAGCAGTCAAGAAAAAGGAAATCATGAAATTTGCAGATAAATGGATGGAACTAGAATAACTCATATTGAGTGAGGTAACCCAGTCCCAGAAAGACAAACATGACATGTTCTGTCTCATCTGAGGTTCCTAGCTCCAAGTCTTCAGATGTGCATATGTAACCTGGAGTAACTATAGAAACCAGGAAAGCAGAAGGGACCATGAAGTGGGGTATGAGCAACAGAAAAGGAGTAACAGGGTACAAAGGGGAAACTTACGNGGGGGGGAATGGGGAAAGGAGGGGCTTCAATTAGGGAAGGGAAAGGAGATGAATACAGAAGGAGGAGGACAAAGTAACAGGATTCCTGAAGAAGCCAAAAGGCATCATATTATCTATCCAAAATTACAAATAATATTGCAGAGACTGTGTTTCATCCCAGCTAATGTCTGTATAGAAATGGACAGACCAACCCTACAATTTATATAGATGCTCAAGGGACCAGAGTAACTGAAACAGTTTTGACTCACCCTTTCTCTGGCATCAAAAATTTGGGAAAATATAAACAATCTATCTGATAACAGGTTATACCTAAAATTTTTAAAAATTGCCAATATAACTCAGTAATAAGAATAGAAGACCCGGGTGTGGGGTGCATGTATTAATCCTGTACTTGGGATGCAGAGCAAGACCATCTTGAGCATGAAGTCAGTCTGGGCAATGTAGCAAGACTCCAACTCAATAAAAAACAAAACTTAGTACTGGAGGAGATACAGGCCAATGGGGGTTGTTGACCAGCCAGTCTACTTGGCAAGTTCCAGGCTGGTGAGAAACCCTGTTTCAAAAACAAAGGGTATATACCTGAGAAAAGACACTCAAGGTTGTCCTCTGGCCTTCACATGCTCTTGCACACATACACTAACATGAATACACACACAAAATAAAATAGAAGATAGACAAAGTATGGTTTTAAAATATATAATGAACAAAAATTAGATAACAACTTGCTTAAAAACTAGGCAAATAAGATAGCTGGAAATTTTTCCAAAAACACAACATTTCTTTCATAGCCATCAGGGAAACGCAAACCCAAGCCTGACAGAATGTCAGCCATGCACAAAGATTCCTGTAGGAAAGAAGTCAGATAACAGCACATGTGGGTGAAGTCTGCAAATCCTCCACTATTTCAGAATGTGAAGCACAAGATCCCCATACAGGGCAGCCTTTCTATCCCTAGGTGTATACCAAAAGAAATGAAAATAGATATTCACAGCCGGGCAGTGGTGGCGCACACCTTTAATCCCAGCACTCAGGAGGCAGAGGCNAGAGCTAGTTCCAGGACAGGAACCAAAGCTACAGAGAAACCCTGTCTCGAAAACCCAAAAGAAAAAGAAAAGAAAAAGAACAGAGCACAGAGCAGAACTCATATGCGTATACCCAGGCCTGCTGTCTTTTGCCTTGCAATAATCTGCATGACCGTAAGATTTTACTAGCAAGAGTATCACAGGATACAGCTCCTCTTCAACCTTGAATCTTGAGCAAAATAAACCTTTCCTTCTTCTCTTTTCAGTGCTGGGGATGGGCCCACAGCCTTCCATATGCTAGGCAAGCACACTATCACAGAGCTGTATCCTCAGTCCTAAAATCTCTTTTCTTTAAAATATATCTGCTGCACTGTTGACAAATGACAAAACAACAACAACAAACAAACAAAAAAAACTGGCTGGGCCAGTAGTCCATACCTATAATCCCAGTTCTTGGGAGTCAAGAGAATTGTAGTGATATTGATGCCACACACCTCTGGGTGTACCTTGGGGCCTGAGAGAAGACTCATCCTGACTGTGGTCAGCAATGAGACCATGGGCTGACTAGAACACCTGACTAGAACAAAACGAGGAAAGAGGAAAGCCAACAGCACAGCCATCCCTCCATCTGCATCCCATCCAGTGAGGTAAAAATCAGCCTCCACCATCTGTTTCCACTACCGGGCAGTGGTTTACTTTGGCCAGGCAAACACAGCCTGAACCCTCTGAAACTATAAAAGAGAAGAAATCTTGACATTGTTTATGTCAGACATTCTGTCATGGTACTAAGAAACATATGCAGAATCAGCTATGCAGAATAGTTTATTATTCCTTAATCCTGGAAGAGTCTTAAGTACCAGGTTTTACCTATTATTTAATTGCAAAATTAGAAGAAATCTGTATCATAGGCTAGGTTAAGTCATAGATTTAGAAGACACTCTTAGCTTATGGTAGCAATATGTCAGCACTCCAAATAGTTAAGAAGGAACATGCCATCATCCATAAGGGTCATGACCATGGAATTTTAATAACACTCTGAGGCTCCAGGACTCAGGCTTTTAGACAAGTATTCTGAAACCCTGCTCTATGAATTCTTGATCAAATTGACTCTTGTCGGGGTTTTTCTGTTTTGTTTGTTTTAAACAGAGTTGGTGTTTACTGAGAAGTGATGGGGAAGGCATGAAGAAAAGGATAGTACAGCTGTGGGTCTCTCAAAAGAGTGACTTTTTGTTGTTGTGTGCTTTGTTTTGTTTTACTTTGTTTTGGGTTTTGGTCTTTCTTTGTAGCCAAGGCTAGCCTCAAACATGTAACAGTCCTCCTACATTAGCTTCCCTAAGTACTAGGATTCCAGGCATAAGCCATCATACCCAGCTACAGAGAAGAGTCCTAATAATAGCTACTTATAGATGGTTTTGATGGTTTCTGCAGTTATATTGATAAAGGGGTTAAAGGTTAAGCATGCTGGGTGTGTCAGCTCATACGGGTAATCCTAGGACTTTACTAAGGCTAAAGTAGGACTGTTACGAGTTTTATTTAGGCCAGCCCAGGTTACAGAGTGATAATGTCTTAAAAAAAGAAAAGAAAAAGAAAGAAAGAAAGAAANAAGGAAGGAAGGAAGGAAGGAAGGAAGAAAGGAAGAAAGAAAAAGAAGTACAAACTGTTTTAGTGTTTACTAAATGAGATTATAGGGTAGTTATTAAGAGGATGGTCGAAAAGAAACATAGGTCAAAGAGATCCTCAAGCTACATGGGTCATAAGGAAATCTAGGCCTAAACTCTTGACTCCAGATGTGACTCATAATCTTGTTCATAGGGTCGTTGATTCTCAGCCAGCAGAATTTCCCATGTCTTGATTTTCCATATCACTTTCCTGCCCCTTCTAAGATTTCTTCCATGAAGACAAAATTTTAAATGCCTGAACAAAGCAAAAACACACACTCACTGGAAGCCATTCACTTCTTCCACAGCTTTGCTGATGCTTAGATTCAAAGCCAAACATTTGAAATGCCGGGCCATACACTTGACACAAAGCTTAGGCACCTGAGTCCAATCCCTGGCACCTACAAGCTGTAAAGAGAGAAACCACGCCTCCAAGCTGTCTTCTGGCCTCTACAGACCACCCTGACACACAAATATACACATGTACACAATTGTCTAGGCTTGGTGACTCTCTAAGTTCAAAGCTAGCTTGGTGTACTTAGAAAGTTCCAGGCCAGCCAGGACTATACAATGAGACTCTGTCTCAAAACAAACACATATATCCACACAATAGAAAGATAAAAATAATTTTAAAAATAGTGTTTTTGTTTTTTTTTAATCATGCTGCTTGGCCCTTACTATGCTTGGCCCTTGCTTGCTTTTTCTTTGCTTTCCCATCATTTCTATGGGATCCTGTACAGCATCTGAGCGCTTGCTCTTATTTAGAGTTTGTTAGTAAATATGTGTCAGTTAGAAACACTACTCATTTAGTCACATTTTTCCTCTCCTCAAACAATTGATTGTTAATCTTTAGTCCCACTAGGTAGAAACACGGAGAATCTTCACATACCTGAGGGCAGATGAAGCCAGCCCCATACATGATGCTCCTTGCAGAAGAAGAGAAAACCTCGACGGGAATGAGGCTCTCTGCAGAGATCATCATGAAGTTACTGAAGAAGGTCAAGTGAAAGACTTGAAAGAAATTCATGATGAGGAAAAGGTGGAAGTTCCTCTGAGACAAGATTTGTCTCATCGGTAAGATGGTGGAGGTCCACGGCAGTTCCTGTTCACTCTCTGCGAGGAAGGTTTCCTCTGGGTTTCTTTGATGTTCAAAAGGTCTCATATGAAGCATGCCACTGTAAAGGCTGGTAACTGCCAGGAAGGCAGTGATGACAGCAACGACCTGAAAATTGGGCAGGATTTCCATGTTGTGAGAGATGAAGCCGCAGAAGAGGACGCTGGTGGAGCCCAGCAGGGATGCTACCTGGTTAATTTTCATCAGCTTCAGCCTGCTCTCATGCCTGGGGAAAGTCTCTGCAAACAAGCGGCACTGGGCTTGCTGCACCCAGGCAAGGGTGCTGTCAAATGCACACAGGGAGACCACCAAATGAAGTCCATTAAGCCAGTCGCCATCTTGATAGTGCTTCCAAGGGAACCAAGGGAGCAGGAAGGCCACTACATGCAAAAAGGCTCCAAACAGGGAACAGTGGTAACTTAGACAGCAATCATACTGAGAGTTCATCTGAAAGCACCCACTTAGGTCATTCAGAACATTCCAGATCGTTAAAATTACCTAAGGAGAAAAAAACACACATAGGATTATTTTGTGCAGTTGTGAGTAGTGAAGAGTACTACATTCAAGATGAGAATGACTCCTGAGACTGAGTATGGTGGCGGGGGCCTATAATGTCAGTACATGGGAGGCTGAAGAAGGAGGATCATTGAGTCAGACCTGCCTGCGCTACACGGTGACCCAGAGAGCAGAAGGAAGCGAGGGAAGAAGAAGGGAGGCAGGAAACAAGAAGGAATAAATCCTGATTCTTTTGATTGTTTTTACTAATGAGAAGTATCTAAAGCTGAAAAGTCTCTGTTTTGGAAACAGTCATTGGCATCAAGGATAGTGGCAGTATGCCACTCAAAAGCCCATGCATTCAGGTATAGTACAAGTCGTGACATGTATTATTTTATCAAATCCCTTTTAAAAAAAAAACTATAACCTTCTGAGATAGGCATTGTTATTCCTTCCATCTAATTACAAAATTAGATGCTTTGGACAGAGAAGATAAGCAATTCATCTAGCTAACTGAATAGAGGAACATTGGAACCAAAGCAGTGAACACAGAGAATGTCTTCTACTGTGGCACACAGGGCCATATTTCCTCATGAAATTCAGGCCCTTCTTCTTGTTAAAATTTTTTATCTATTTTTTTGATTTTATGTCTATGAATGTTTTGTCTACATGTATATATGTGTACCATGTGCTCGTCTAGTACCCATGGAGGCCGGAAGAGGGCATCAGATCCCTTGGAATTGGAGTCACAGATGGTTGTGAGCCACCGTGTGGATGCTGGGAACTGAACCCACGTTTTCTAGAGGAGCAAAAAGTATTCTAAAAATCAATGAACCAATTCTCTACTCTTCCAAGACATCATTTTGCATATCTACATTTAAAAAGTTAAGACAACAAAATAATAAATCAATTCAAAATCAGCATACTAAATATGTAGTTCTGTAATAAGCAACATCATAAAGCACAAGAGAAAATGTAAAAACATTATATCTATTCATTCAGTTCATGTATAATAAGTTATAATACAATTTGTTGATATCATCGAGCTTTTTCAAGGTAAAGCTTGCTATACTAGGTAGTTTTGCTGTGTTAGGTAATTTTATGTTAACTTGGTACAAGTTGGGGTCATCTGAGAGGAAGAAACCTCAATTGGGAAAATGCTCTCATAAGACTGGGCTGCAGGCATGACTGTAGGGCATTTTTTAATTAGGATTGATGTGGAAGGGCCCTGTCCCTGTTGGTAGGGATACCCCTGAGCAAGCGGTCCTATAACAAGGCAGGCTGAGCAAGCCATGTGGAGCGAGCCAGTTAGTGGCCCTCCTCTACAGCCTCTGCATCAGCTCCTGTTCCAGGTTCCTGCCCTGTCTGAGTTCCTGCGCTGACTTCCTTCAGTGATGTGCTATGATGTGGAAGTGTAAGCCGAACCCTTTTTTCCCCAACTTGCTTTTGGTCGTGGTGTTTTATCACAGCAATAGAAACCAAGACTAGGACAGTAGCTCCTCCTTCCCTCTCTCCTTTCCCAACCCATTCCCTTTGCCTTTCTTTCTCTTTTTCCCTCCCTCTCTTTCTTTTTGAGATAGGATCCCTCAACAATCTTCCTGCCTCAGTTTCTTAAGTACTGAGATTACAGGTTTGCATACCCTAGCACACACATTTTTCTTGATAACTCTTGCAGGTATGTGCAGAATCCACTCTTTGGTTAAAAAAAACAGTAGGATACCTCTATAAGGAAGGAAATTCTTTCTTACATTTAAGGAATAAAAATTGCAACCCACCTGGGATTGATAGAAGGCCAACTCTGAAATCTTGTACAGTTCCAAGAAAAGTTTCACACAGTAGAAACGGAAAAAAGAACTTAACATTTCAGTTCCTAGTGTAATCAGACAGTATGCCCAGGCTGTGGAATTGATATTCCAAAGTGTCATTTTCCATGCAGAGGAAGTTTTCCTCCCTGTTTAAAAAAAAAGGTTAGAATTTAGAATTCATTATTTACATACAGTAGTTGATGGGCACTAAAATTCCATTAACGTTAGTAATTTTAGTTAAAATTCAAAAATACTTGCTGTAAATATCACCAGATTTCTTTATTTTATTCTTACTCAACATTTGAGATGTTGCATGAGCCCCAATTTTCATAAATTACAACTCTAGTTATATTTGTGTGTGTGTGCATACGCAGAGACCATATGTCAACATCGAGTATATTCTGCTATTGCTTTTCACTTTATTTTTCTGAGACAGAGTCTTTCACTGAACCCGGATTTCACCTACTCAAGCAAGACTAGTGACTAGAAAAGACCCAGGGATCGGATCCTCCTGTCTCTGCATCCCCAGAGCTAGGATCACAGGCATGCACCGCCACACCTGACTCTTGTTTTCTCACATGGATGCTAAGGCTTGAACTCAGCTCCTCATGCTTGCACAGCTGGCACTTTAACAACTGAGCCATCTCCCCAGTCTCTAGTTACACTTTCATGTGTCTTCTAAATTATAAAGTTTGATTTAGGCAAGGATTTAGACATGCTTAGCTGGTGATCAAAGAGATATATTTTGAGAGCCTTTTGCTAGAATCAGAGGAGGAATAGCAGGGCCTTATCTGTGATAAGCTGCTCGTGCCCCAGCACATGCTTGCAGTGCAATCATTATGTGACGTTCTCTTGATGGACTATGTAGCTTTGTGTTGTGGGATATTTGTACGTTGTGAATATGTATTGCTGTGACTGGTGTAATAAAAAGTTGAATGGCCAATAGCTAGGCAGGAGAGATAAGCCTGACTTCCAGACAGAAACTGAGGAGAAAAAGAAGGGCAGAGTCACCAGTCAGACACGGAGGAAGCAGGATGAGCAGTACAGAGTAAAGGTAATCAAGCCTTGTAAAAGAACATAGACTAAAAGATATGGTCTAATTTAAGTTATAAGAACTAGTTAGGAACAAGCCTCAGGTAAGACTGAGCTTTCATAATTAATAAGCTTCCGTGTCATTATTTGAGAGCTAGCGGCCCAAAGAAAAATCTATCTAAGGCTTTGATCCAAAACCATACCTAAAAGGAACCAGAAATAACATATTCTAATCTGGGTGGTGGTGGCGGCGGCACACGCCTTTAATCCCAGCATTTGAGAGGCTGAGGCAGGCGGATTCTCTAAATTCAAGGTTAGCCTGGTATACAAAGTGAATTCAAGGACAGCCAGGACTGTTACACAGAGAAACCCTGTCTCAAAAAGAAAAAAATGAAAGAAACAACCTATTCTTGTTCTAATTTAGATGCCACTCTTAAATATAGCCTATCAACTTATCTTTTAGTCTGTACAACTGGAAAATTGGAAAATTTAGCTTGTTTTTGTTTTGTTTTCCTAGACAAGCTCTCATTAGCTCACAGGCTGACCTCAGACTTGCTGTATAGCAGAGGCTGGCCCTGAACTGCCTCCACCTTCCAGATGCTAGAGTTATAGGTTTGCACCACCATGCCCAGATTGTGTGGCACTGGGGATCAAGTCCAGGGCCTCATGTATGCTAGGCAAGCATAGGATCAACTAAGCTACATCTCCAGCCCAGATTAACTTTTTAAAACTTGATTTATTGATTATATATTTAAGATAATGTAGCTCAGGCTGGCTTGGAATTGTAAATCTTCCTGCCTCATCTTCCCGCATGCTAGAGTTAGAGGGATGTCCTATTGCACCCCACTGATCTTCATTGTCCTTGGCTTACTAGGCAATTTCACCAGCTCTCTATAGATTTACTGACCTGGGGAAGAGGTGGATTTCCACATAACCTGAGGATGTGACTTGACTGAATAGTCTTTGGGCTTCTATTTTAACCTTAGAGGATCAGGAACAACAGTAGACAACTCAGTCTACAGTGCCCAATTTGTTAGAAGACAAAAGGCAAATTTGGAAGGGAACTGGCATCACAGATGATGAAATTATTGGTTCCCCCCCAAACACAGAGAAAACCAAAACTGATAAAAACAAAAGTTGGGCGTGGTGGTGCAGACTTGTAACCCCGTCACTCTGGAGGGCTGAGGTAGGAGGTTCAAAGAAGTGAATTTAAGACCAGCCTAGGTTCTGTAAAAATTTGTGTCAATCTGCCCCTTCAATGGTTGTTTTCCAGTCTTTACGTTCTGGTAGACCTAGACCCAAGAAGTAGTTTAACTATATGTACCACTGAGCTTCAGAGTTACCAAATAGGGTTATTAAACTGGGCATGCTAGTGCATACCTGTAATCCTAGCACTCTGGGGCTGAGGAAGGAAGATCATGAGTTTAGAGCCAACCTGGGCTAACCTTGAGGCCCTGTCTCACAGATAGAAACTAACAAAAAGCACTGCTAAATCCATATGAAACACTATCAGTTGATTAATAATGTTTTGCTCAGCCTGCAGCTCATTGGAAGAGCACCTGTGTAACATGAGGGTGATCCTGGGTACAATCTCTAGTACTGCAATAACAGCAATGACTTTGTTAATCAGTGTGTATTTGGGGTTTTTGTTTGTTTTGTTGGTTGGTTTGGTTTGGTTTTTGTTTTTTCGAGACTGGGTTTCCCTGTGTAGCCCTGGCCATCCTGGAACTCACTCTGTAGACCAGGCTGGCCTTGAACCTGGAGATCTGCCTGCCTCTGCCATCCAACTGCTGGGATTAAAGACTTGTGCCACCACCTCCTGGTTGTGTGTTTTTGTTTTTAATTATGGGGGGGTGGGGCTGGTATGTGCATATGAGCATAGGTGCCTGTGGAGGACTTAGCTGTCAGATCAACCAGAGTGGAAGCTAGCCAATGAGTCATCCCTCTAGCCCCATGTAATTGTATCTTTTAAATACACTAAGTTCTTCTTTAATGATAAAATATACAAATATGTTTTTCATTTCATCATTATGCAATTATGCATTAAGTTCTCAAGGCTTAAGGAGTCCAAGTACTACAGTATCATGAGGTCAGCCAACATTTTTGGCTTTAAAAGGTAATTCTCAAAATAGAAAATCTGGAAGAACTGGTGAAGGCTTCACCCTAGGGATTTACTTTTGGTGTAAACTCGACTGAAAACTGAGGCTAGAGGTCACCTTGTTACTTAGTCATAAAAAAAGGTGGGCGGAGTTGGTAGAGCCCAAAGCCAAGAGACAAATTTAGCCCACGGAAATCTAAGCATTTTTTTCTTATTTCAGGCTCTCTAGCACAAACACTCTGTGCCTTTCTGAACTGTTCTTCTATCATTAAGCCAGAAGGGAGACATTCATGGACCTCAATTTTTGCAAAGTATCATAAGCTCCCCAAATTCAAAAGAACTTTTCAAAGAACATCCAGCCTGTCTGAAGTGAAGAATACAAAATTTTAATAGCATTATAGAAAAACTCTGAACTCTTTACTTATAAATATTGAGGAAAAACATCATCTTTAATTCACACACAAACAAATCACATCAGCATTTCCCTTTTAATTATATCTAGTCATGCTTTATTTCAGTATCAAACTGGAAATCACTTCTCATCTTTTAAAAGCTGCTATTACTTTCTAACACTTCCTTAATGTGATTTTACTATATGATGCGAAGTGCTTCATCTTTACAGCCAAGAACAAAGGATTCCAGAAGCCAACTTGTCTTTACTACAAAGTGTTTCTACAGAAGAAATTAAAAGCAGCAGGATGCAGTCATGGTAAGGTTGGACGAGCACACTATACACTGGCAAATTATTAAGTAAGCTCTGAAACCCTCTGTTTAGCATCAACTTGCATAGTTATTCACTAACCCTCTTTTAGGCCAAGTGTTATAACTGCAGATGCTATTTATGATTGCCTCGTGGAAACCCTTGTAAGACAGAGTTTTTAGCTCCAAGGGCTTTTCTCAATACACTTTTTGTTCAGGATTTTACAGAAAACACAAAGGTGGTCTCTGAGAACAGCACCCCTAAAAGTGAACCCACAGACCCACCCCAAAATAAAGTCCATAGGGTTTGCTCCTTTTTTTTTT
>LOJH01013565.1:477-24737 GCA_001685095.1 Ellobius talpinus
CACACACACACACACACATACACACACAGACAAACACACACACATCCCGACGGTGACCAGCAGAGGGATTCTGATACTCTGGAGGTGGAGTTACTGATGTTTGTAAGCCACCCATTGTGCGTGCTGGGAATTTCACTTTCCTCTGAAGGAGTAGTAGTCACTTGTAACCACTGAGTCTTCTTTCAAGCCCACCATAGATTTATATATGAATAATTTATATATGATTATATATGAATTTTATATAATATAAAATTTAATTATATTATTAAAATTTAATTATTAAAAGTAAATTTTGGTCATAATATATAAATATATCAGAATGTTTTTAATTGTGTTTTAAAAATTCAAGAAGGCCAAATTAGAGTTAACTATCATTGAAATGTTCAAAGTAAATAATGTTTTGAAATAGTACAGACGTTGAGACAAGTGAAATGTTAGCCTCCTATAAAACAAATACTTTTTAAAGCTCCTCAGTATATATACTATTGTACCTTTAGAATACATCCATCATATATGTTCATAGATTATGGGATACCACGTAGAGAAATATCAGTTATTCAAGCATTAAAAACTTACTGAACATCTACATCTACTATGTTCTAGTCACTATGCTGAGGTGATGGTGATAGCAGAACAATCAGTAGAAAATATTTTAGGGTAAGAGGATTGAAGATTAGGAATGAAGTAATTTTCCAGGTTATAGCTAGTTCTAGATCAGAATACACAGCAGGTAATCTGTCTCTCGAGATAAAGTTATTCGTGCAGTTCTAAAAAAGATTGTTCTGTAGTGCCCTTGTCCTCATCCAACTATATTGTACTGGAGAAAGCATTTAAATTATAAAGAAATATATCCACCATGGCAATTAGTCTTCTATTTTAGGAAGAAAAATAATTTTCTGTGACAGCTATTAGAACATACCATTTAGGCTTAGATGTATGTGACGGTCCTTCAGAGAAGAGTTTGAATGGGTGGCGGGGAGTGAGTTGGTCAGGAGAGAGCTTGGGATTTCGTGTTCAGAGAGGGAATTCTACCCAAGTAGGGTGGATGTTCTGAAGTGGAGTGAGCAGGGTAAGTTGAGGAAATTAGAGTAATGCAATGAAGGAGAGAGGGCTGTGGGGTGGAGGGCAGCTTTGGAGGACTCAAATGTTATTTTAAGAACAAGGGAAGATCACTATCTTAGCATTTACTCTTCTAAAATTGTCAATTTGTCAGAGTTATGTTATTTACTCTTCTCTTGTTGTGCTATAACACCATGACCAGAAGCTCTCTAAGGAAGAACAGTTGATTCTGGTTTATGTTTCCAGAGGAAAAGAGCCCCTTATGTTAGTGATGGCTTGGAATGATAGGAGAAATAGAAAACTGTCTGGTCACATTTTCATTCACATGCAAGAAGTGGGATGCGGGACATGCAGGGAGGGGAAAGGGAGGACATGTGTGAGAGAGAGGGTAGGGGAGAGAGAAAGAAGACTCTAAACTCTCAGCCCATCTTTGGTGACACTTTTCCTCTATCAAGGCTGTATTTCCTGAAGGTTCCATAAACACTCTAAGCACCACCACCATTGGTGTTAAAATACATGAGCCTGTGAAGGATATTTCTCCTTCAAACCACAAGGGTGTGCTTTAAAACATAGATTTGAACGGCAGTGTGCATTGGTGAGCAAGTGAAATGCCTCTTCAGGAAATAGGGTACCTTTCTGGCTTTGACTAGCTGAGTAGCTGCAGAAATAAAGATACTGCTGTGTGGACTTGTTAAGGCAGAAGTAAAATTGGTGTGGTTGTGGGGCTGGGAATGATGAAAAGGAAAGACATGGGTAGAAAAAAGAAAGAATGTGAAGAAGGTGATGAAGAAACTTCCAGGGAGACAGGAAATCTAGTGTGAGACTTAAGCAGAAGAGGTTCTTACAGGGATATTCAACTCCTTCAATTAACTGTTAGGGAGGAGGAAAAACTTGCTCCCTTTCCCACCATATTTTCTAGCATAGAAGTATCTAATTACTACTGCTAGTAGTCTTATCATCATCATCATCATTTGCAAGAAGAATTTTAGTGCACAAATGAGGCCAAAATCAAGACGAAAGATCATCAAGGAGCATGTAGAGACAGGCTGGATAGATCTTCCTTGGAAGAAGGTTGACTGTCAAGGGCAGTAGCTTGGAAGGTATATAAAGTCACCTTGCTGATTTTGGAGGTAGATTAAAGGGACCCAAATTGTTTTCCACTTCTTCCACTGAGATGTGGCTTTCCGTTGCTCTCCATCGATTCTGGGATGGACTCAGCGACTTGGCAATCAATAGAATGTGGCAGAAATCATGCTTGGCATTTCTGAGAATGAACCATAAAAGTCCTTTGGCTTCCATCTGGTCTGCTTGGAATTGCCTCCTGGAGTCTGAATCATTGGGCAACACATCTAATAATGGAGAAGGTCATGCTCTAGGGAAGGCCTGGGTAACCACATGGAGAGGTGCAGGTGACCATCTGCTCCGACACAGGAAACAGGCTGTGTTATGTCTGCTGTGAATACTGAAGCCCCAGGAGATGCAGTTTGCAGCTCGAGTATCATCCTATAGAACCATTTGCATATGTTGGTCAAGAAATTGTTGCTATCCAATGCACGACTATACAAAATAAAATTTGCTTAATATACAATTCAGCATTTCAGTTACTTAGTTGTTTATTTGACTTGCCAGTCAAAATTAGTAAAGATTTTTATATTCATCAATTATTTACACTCAAATTATTAAAAGTTTTTTTTAATTTTAGAGAGTGTAATATAATTGGAACATATCTCCCTTCTCGTTCCTTCTTCCAAATTCTCCTGTATACCCCTCTTTGCTTTTCTTCAAATTTGTGGCCTTTTAAAAGTAGTTTCTATCATTAAAACAATATTGATTTTTATTCCAATTTTGAAAACTGTTGTATTTTGATGTCATGTACACTTACTATGTTCCAGTCCTTGTACTACAAAGGTTTCATGCGTTTAGTGAAATTTAACCAGAACAGGTTGGTGTGATTATTTTACCCGATGTTCCAGCAAAGAAATTGAAGCATAATGTAACTGAATAAAGTTGTCAAGGTTGTACGACTAACTCAGCATGTCCACTCACGGCGCTTGGACTCCAGGGTGCCTTGTGTTTTTAGCTGCTCTCTTCTCCTTCACACACACAAGCACACACATGGCTTTAGAGTCTTTCCAGCATTTGGTGGAGTGTGGATATGTTGAGTGGAGTATTTGAGTGAAAGGAAAGAGAAAGAATAGAGCTGGAGTCACTTTCCAGGCGAGGGACAAGAGAGAGAGCGTGCACACTTGAGGCGAGGGTGTCATTGTTCAGAGGGATGAACACCAAACTTCCCTTTTCATACCTAGCCTAGGTCTAACCCTCACCTTCTCCCATTGCAGGACAATTGATATACTGAGTTCCAGTCAGTTTTAGAATGTGTTTAACATCTCCAGTGTGCTCCAGTATCAAGTCTCTGAGCTCCATTTCAAGTTGAGCTTGCTATACATTTTGACTGTGCTGCAAGGAGTTCTGAGGATTACATCTCACATCCAGATACAACTTTATCACTGAGCTTTGCAGTTTCGCACATGGCCAGCTCAATATTCACAGCCAAATCTATTACAGCACAGCTCTCTCTCTCCAAGGCGGGCAGGACCCCTGCACGCTCTGCACACTGTAGGTGTTGTATGGTTCAGGAAGGCCCTGGCAGCTTTCAAATATTCCTCAGCAATATTACCCCACATCAACCCTCAAGGAAAGAGCACTGGACTGCTACCAAAGCTTTGCGACATGTTACCTAGAAATATGACTCTCAGCGGTGCACTCTTGTGGCATCCTTGGAATGAATGGCTCCCAGCAGGAGAAGCATCATGTTCTAGGGGTGGCTACTGGCTAAGTTGGCAGGAGATAAGTCTTTAGCAGGAAAAGGAGCTTGGATTTTTTAAATATAAGGTTGACTTTGTCTAAGTGAAAGATACCTTACATGAAATTAAAATATTTTTTAAAATGAAATTGTATAAAGAGAGCAGAGTCTAGTTTATAAACTCTTACTCTTTATGTAGGCCAGAAAGCTCTATTCTCCAAAGAATGTCTTCAAATGTCTCACATTAAACAGGCATGGTTTCCAGAATAACATTTGCAACCCTGAACATCCTTACTCATTGTGGGGAGTGTTTACCGCTATTTTATACCTAAACAAATTCTTGAAAACCTACAACAGACCCTAGTGGCTTCTTGCTACACTTACTATCAAATATACTGCTGTATATTTGTATATATAGAAATATACATTTTGCACAGGGGATACGGTATTATTTCGAGTGTATGTGTTTGGACAAATGTACATCTATCCTGTGAACAAACAGAGATGCGGAGATAAAGATGCATGTATCCAAGGCAGGCATGTAGGTATGTGTCTTCAGGACTGAGAAAATATCTTTGTGTTTCTGAGAGTGGTGTATGTCAGTTTCTCTCTTTCCATCCATTTAACTGCAGATGGCACTTTATTGCTTTTTCTGGCTGAATAAAACTCCACTGTGTATATATACCTCAGTTTCATCATTTGCTAATGCATAGAAAGCTAGGCTGGGTTACATTCCTTGGTTACTGCAAATAGTGTAGCTATAATCATGCATGTGTTGACAACTCTGCAGTATGCTGACATATTCCTTTAGGTGTGTACCTAGGATACACTTGCTAGTATTGTGAGCATGCGTATATCACACACTTTGAGCCTATGATAAATGAGAGAAATTTATCTAGATCTCTGTTGGCTATTTAAAGGCTCTAAGATCAACACAGTGTTTTCTTTAAACAATTCTTGACAAAGAGACCTATGTTAAAGTTCCTCAGTAGAGGGCACTAGAAAGTCATTGCTGGAGGAGTAGAAAGAGGCAGAGGCTTCTTGCCATGGCAGCCAGAACCGAGGATCTGCTCTGTGACTTTGGAGGCAGGAGGTGGACCTTTCTGAGCCACAGACCCAGGACACAATCTGCCTTTGACTTTGCAGCCTTGGTCTGGTGGTGATCTTACTGATCTGAACATAGCTGCCTGTGAGGTAGGGGTTGTGGTGGTGGTGGGGGCTGGACAGAGCAGCTCAGGCAGCAGCTTCTGACCACCCATACACCCAAAGGCCTTTGCCTGGTACTGGATCAGCAGGGTTTGGGCTACTGTTTTCCATAAACTCCAGATCAGCACAGGTCAGCTGAAACTTTACAAAGTTTTGCTGTACAGTACCTGAAAAACAAAACAAAACTTCTTCAACAAAATCTTGGTTCTTTATCCATATCTTATGACTTTTTTTATTATAGCTAATATCTCCCATGTCAAATGCCCTATATTGAACCTACTGCATGGTTTCTGTAGCTCTAAAGTGGTTCAGGCAGTTTCTGGGAGATGGTCACATTAGTCATAAAAAGCAAGAAAGATGAACCCTGACCTTTTCTGTCTTTGAATCCTGAGATATGACACCCCCTGGAATGTGAGCAGGTGTTTTTGAACAGTGGTAAGAGATGTGTGAGTGCCTTTGAGGTGTGTGTGTGTGTGTGTGTGTGTGTGTGTGTGTGTGTGTGTGTGTACGAACATGCATGCGTGGATGATAGAGCACAACTTTTAGGGCTGCTCTTTAAGTAGCACCCACTGTTCTTTGGAATTGAAGTCTCTTCAGTTCCTGTCCTGGAGTAGTTAAGAAGCCTAGGTTGACCTGCTCGCCTCCATCTCTTCAGCGCTAGAATCACAAGTTCCCACAGCTTTCTTCTTACATGGATACTGGAGATCAAATTCAATTCCTCATACTGGCAAGGCGAGCCCTTCACCAACGGGACCATCTCCTCAGCTCAACTTTGTGCTTTGCTGTTGTCTCGAATCTACGCATGCTGGTGTGATCCTACCTGCAGACGCTTCTAAGGTAGCCTGGATTTCTGTTAGTTTTTACAGTAAACAGTCACAAGTGACATTACAGACCTTTGGGCTAGTTCTTAGAACACATCTTAATGATTCCTCAGAAGCCCAGAATGGCCTCTTTCCTGGGAAACATTCCTGTCAACCCATTTCCATCCAGCTCCTTTATTTTCATACAACTGGGTATCATACTGCAATGTGAGTCTGTATTTAGAGTTAGTGTGATACCCTCTCAGGAAGAAAAAAAAAAGGCAGAGTTTCAGAGTTGAAGTCTACTGCCTGTGTCCGCTAATGAGGATCTTCAATTTTCGTCCCCGATTAACTGGAAGTCTTTCTATAGTTGGTTAGGTTATAGGGCAGTAATCTGCTGCATGGCCTTTGCAGGTGTGGTCTGTGATCCCACTGTTGTCGCACAGTCCCTTTGCCTCTGCTTTGGGCTACATGGTCACTGCAGTTTCGTTTGCTCACTATGACTTCCCAAAGGCTTCCAGTCCTCTCAGGACCACCAGCCTCTCCTCCTGCAGCCAGTGACTTTTGTGTTGGAAAAGCAAAGTTCTTAAAATAATCCGGCCTGTTCCATCCCAGGTCGTCTACCTCCCTGCCGCGGAGAGCATGCGCATGATTGGTCCACCATCTCTTGGCAGTACAATGTGTGTGAACTGGCCGTCCATCTATTTTCTTTTTTATCTTCTTCACAAAGTGACTTGCTTCTATAAAATGCTGCTTCTATTCTGGGACTGCAGGGAATAGGCATCCTTGAATACTTTCCGGACAGATCCAGTGGCCTGCATGAATATACTTCCAAATTGCATACATCTTCTTGGGGATAATGATAGGCAAATTCCCTGCAACTGCACGGGCAGTCAGGAGACTGCAAAGCTAGTGCTGCTTTACTCATAGGACAGGGAGTTACTCAAGGCTCAGGTGCTTTAATAGGGAGAATTAGCTGTTTGGGGCTTGCCTCAAAAGAAATAGGATCTAGGACTTAGGCAACCTTTGAAGGGCAGGAAAAAAAGAACAATGGGGATTCCTCTTATTTCCTACCTTCAGTGCTCTGTCTGGGAATGCTGAAGAACACCTGCTACTGTCAGAGGTCCTTTCTGCTTAGGGGGTGAGAGACCCACTAACAGCTCACCCACCGGGAGCAGGGCCTATATTCTTCAACCCCCTGCTTGCCACGTTGTAATTTTTGATTTCCAACAATTAGAAATATAAAGGCCAGCAAATACAAAGTCGCAGAAATCACTAAAGTGAAACACTAAACTCAGAGCTTTGTCTTAGAAGCCATGCATTATGCAGTAGGAATTGAATCTGAAAAATCAAGACTGTAGCATCCTCAGTAAATGCATCCAAAGACCTGTCTTTATCCTTGCAGAGTCTTGCTCCTGCTTACAATTTTGGAGGAAGAGGAAGAGCTCCAAAGAGCACCTGGGGATTGGTCTCCATTGTTACATCTGGGTTGTTAACCTGTATCGAGACACTTCACAAGTGTTCTTAAGTCCTAACTTCTCAGTCAGGCCGGCCCATATGCAGCCCTGTTCAGAACACACATCTAATTTTACTAAGACAGAACAAGATTCTTCCCCAAATTCCCATTCTCTTCTCACTAGAGCTCATATAACTGTATTCTCATTGTGCTTTAGGTCCTTAAGAAAGCATTTGTTAATGTATGCTTGACCTTTTGTTTGTTAAGAGTCTTAAAATTAGGCTAGATATAGGAGTGCAAACTTTTAATTTCAGGACTGGAAAGACAAAGGCATGCAAATCTCTGGGTTTGAGGCCCATATGCTTTACACAGTGAGTCTAGGCCACCAGGACCATACAATGAGACCCTAACTAAAAAAAAAATCTTAAAATTTTGCAAAGAATTTATTTTACTTTTCATTTCTGTTATTCTCACCTAAAGATTATAGATCTGCAAAAATGTAGTTACAGGGGCCATCAAGATGGCTTCGTGGGTAAAAGCACTTGCTGTGCAAACCTAGTGGTCTGAGGTCAATCTCCAGAACCCACATAAAGAAGCTGATGCTGTAGTATACATCCATAATCCTAGGACTTGTACAGCGTGATATGAAAATAGCACAGAGACTGATAGGCCATCTACCCTGAGAAAGCAGCCCAGTGGCAGAAACAATAATGGAGACCCTGCCTCCAGAAGATGGGAAGAGAGAACTGACTCTTGAAAGCTGTCCTCTGATCTCTGAGTGCACACTGCCCGTTTGCACGCCCCCACCTCAACACACATCATACACACGAGCATAAATCATAGCTTTAAAAAAGTAGCTAGTGGATTTTTTGTGATGCTTAGAAAATGAATATATATCCTTACACATAGATGGAGTATGCCTGTGTAATTGTGATGCTTTTAAAATACGATCATCTAAGAGTATTAAGTTTAAAAACAAGAATGATATGCCATATGTGTATCCCCTTGCATCATTTTGCCTGCATGGACCACATCTACATCCACATCTGTGCCAGCTTTATCACCACACCATCTCTCTCTGTCCACTAAAATCTTAAAAATGAGAATATAATATCTGAGCATCAAGATTATGGATGATTTATGCTTTCTTCTTGCCTGTATTTTATCTTTTCCCCCCTGTTATAACTCTGTACCATTTGGTTTGCTTAATGAATCCTCCTCAACTTCCTGTAATGACTCATGGTCTGAACTACAGAAATATTCTTAGCTCTCAGGGTTACAATAAAAGGCCACTCTGCTTGAATTATTAGTGGTTTCATATAGTTTGACTGCTTCTCAGTTTACACAGACTCAGAGATATGGAAAAACCTTAAGGTTATCCAAGCTAGTCCCTCATCTTAAGGGGAGTAAACTAAACCCAGAGAGACTGACAGTTCATCATGGCAGAGCAAGAAGTCAGAGGCTAGCATCAGTAGAAGATTCTTGCTATACAATGTTTTTTGAGTAAAACATGAAGCTTTTTGAAATTGTATCATTTTGTTTCAGTGGCTATTAGAAAAAAACATACTTAATATATGTATGCTTAATACTGACAACAAGGTTGGCATCCCTAGATTGGAATGAAGTGAAAGAAAGAATTATAATCCCCATATGAGAGTGTCTAGTATAGACTTGCTGTGCTTGAAACAGCTCCAAATTATGAGTTTAATGCCATACCCTTTGGAAAGGAGAATGTTTTTACCAAAACTGTCCAACCTTCAGTTGCAGCCAAAAGTTAGGATGCAAACTTTACCCCTTAAGAATTCAGTGTCAATACACCGTGGGATCTGCCACAGCGTTGTTATATTTCAAGCCAACATTTATTTTAAAAACCAGTACATGATTAAAATATCTCGTGCTGTATGTTTCACTGTGTGGTTCAAAATAAGTGTTTTGACTAAGATGCAGAGCATCTTATCTCATCTGGCTGCCATTATTGTCTGGAAGGAGAATCTGTGCTGCCCATTGCCTACCAACCAACCCGCAGAAGTTGATAACCTAGAGCAGACCGTGCTCTATAAAACGGTACCAGAAAAATCTGCAAACTCCCCACACCCCTCTCTGAGCTTCTGATTCTCTGCTTTTGTCATTTGATCTGCTTTGGTCTAGCATGTTGTTTGAATTTCCCCAGCCCTATAGACATCTGCTGTCCCTCAGAACCCATCATCCTCCATGGGACTTTGCAGCTGACTGCTATGCTATTTATATTAATTGAATGCAGTACATTCTGTATACACTGCTGATTGCCCTCATTTATTTCGGTTCTTAAAGACCCAGGATCACTCTCTGTACCCTTACCGTATCGTTCTACTCATTTGGCTCCAATTAGTCTCAGCTAACAAAAATACATTACAACAAAACCCTAGTTAGCCATTGCTGTTTCTAATGACATAATTTGTGATTTTTTTTTTTAGCCCTTGAAAGTAGAGACATTAGAAATTAAGTTAGAGTATCTTCTGAGGGGTTGAGAAATATTAATTGCAGGCATCTGGGATCACTTCCTTAAGGAAGATATGTGATTTCTATTTAACTAATAAATGTTGACATAATTGAAGAGCTATAAACTCCTTATGTTGGGCTTTCTGAGGAATTTCTGGTCATTCCCTTGCTCAATCAAGTAAGGAATTGTGGTGACATTAATACTAAATCTTGGCTTATTTGTATTAAGTATTTTATAATAGTACTGAATGGTCAAAACAATTATGTAAAAGAATTTCTTTAGGAATTGTCAGAGCATGCAGATTTATCCCCAAACCACAAAACATTGTTAATTTAGCAAATAATTACATGTTTCTAATGTAAATTTTCTTTTGCAACACACTGCCTCTTCTCTCATGCTACTGTTGTGTTTTAGCTCTACAGGATGGGATGAGACTCTCAGACTCCAGCTTAGTCCTCAGTTTCTCTCTGGTGACATTTTCAGATAACCATGGCCACCTCAAATGATATTTTCTGATGTCGTCTGGCCGCTTGAAAGAAAAATTCAGAAATGACCATAGGAGATTCTACAGCAAATCTATGTACCTTCATCTATTTAATAATAAGAATGCTATAGCTAAAGGGTCCAGTGAGATCCATCTTTTATAGTCTATATTTGCACTTTATACTGCTGTCCTCTGAGGTCCACAGTTTTATTTTTTTGTGTTCTGAAAGATAATAAACTATAATATATTGAGTCCAAATAAATTTCATTGCAAAATTATAACCCAAACAACAAGTTTTTATACACTGTGTGTTTTCCCCCCTCTGCCTTCTATCTCTAACTTGAAAAGACAAGACTGATCATCATCAAATAGTGTAAAAGCTGCACTCCCATGGTCCTTATGTAAAGTTAATAAAATAAATAAGAGGCAGCTGCGCACTTCAGGAAATCACTCCATCGAGGGGTTCTGGGAATACTATAACCACAAGTGTGAAGCTGGAGTCACTAGAAACCCTCAGTGGAATTAGAGCTCAATAAATCAAAGCTTGCCGCCTTTACCTTTACAGCCTGGCTCGGTGCTCTGTGTGATGCCTACACTCCGAACCATTCCCAATGCTATCTTTTTAATGATTGTGGAACTTCTCGCTTCCTGTTCCAGCAGGTTGGGATGTTTGGGGAGAACTTTTACTAGATGCTCCGTTACTGTGAGTCTCCAGCTTTTCAGGCTTAGGGACCAGGGCATGGTAATAAATCCCTCTTGCCTGCTGCCACAAAATAAGGAAGATAGAGAGAGTAACTATGAAGAATTGGGAGATATTTCCTTAACACTTCATGGAGGTATATAGTAAATGCATCTACAGCCAATGGTGCTATCACACACGATAGAAGATCTACGAACAGGCAGACCACCTTGAAGCTCCTGCAGGCTACCGGGGCTTGTTGACAAATGGACTGTGACTTTTGACCATTACTGCCATACAGTTGTCATTCATTTTTAACTTGTATGTTCATTGGTGACAAAATCCGTACATATTTTCCCCCAGGATTTCTTTTTCTTGTATATCTTCTCCACCTCCATTTTCCTTTAGAGCAAAAGCCAAGTCTTAGTTTCCTTAGTTGAGAAGACACTACTTTGTATCCAAACAGACTGAATGACAAATGCACTAATCTAGAGCACAGATTCTATGTTATCTCTCTCCATTGTTAGCTTTATAACCACAGGCAAGTCACTCGATGCTTGCATGTCTCACAATTGCACTAAAATTGCAACGTAGGCTCTGCTATAGTTTGGATCTCAAATGTTCCCCAAAGGCCTCCATGTAAAATAAAGGTCCGCTCTTGGGTGGGGAGATACTGTTCAGTGGTTAAGAGTGCTTCTGTGCAAACACAAGGATTTTAGCTTAGAGACTCAGCATACAAATAAAGAGGTGAGCGTGGCCACATGTGCCCATAGCGCCAGCACTGGATGCCGAGGATGAAGAAGAAACTGCTGGGCTTTGTTGGCTTTCAGAAGCGACGATCAGTTCCTGGTTCACTGAGATACCTCATGTCAGGGGAATAAAGCAGAAAATGAACAGAGAAGCCATGTGATGTGCTCTGGCCTCCCCATGTGCACTCCTACATGTGCACACATGTGTATACAACACATGGAAACACAAAGTTGTGTTCTTTGTGCTGGTACTATTGGTGGAAGATTTAGGAGGTGGGGTCTAGAAAGAGGTGGAAGTCTTTAGGTTACTGAAGGTGTGACTTGAAAAATGGAGGCTCTCTGTTCTCTTAGTTTTCTTTTGTTCCGTGGTTTGAGGTGTAAACTTTCTCTGCCATTTGTTCTTATATAGTCAAAAGCAATCAGACAAATTAGTCATTCCAGAGCCTCCAAAACTGTGAGTCAAGCAAGATAAACCTTTACTCATTAAAGTGAATTATGTCAGGCATTTCTTGTGCTTGAGTGGCCAAAGGCTAACCCTGTCATCAAATCCTGACATTGCAGTGAGGTCTCTTAGTAAGCTCCTGCTGTATAACAAGCTATCCCCAAGTTGGTTACTTAAGGCAATAACATTTACTATTTCTTATAATGCTGCAGACTAGCTTGGAAGTTCTAATCTGGAGACGCCTTGCTGGGGTGACTGTTTGAGGGAATTGTTCATTATATGCCTGGAGATCAGCAGGTCTAAGGAGCTGTCACCCCTATTTGAATAACACGTACAGATGCCATCGTTACGATGGCAAGGCATTCTCCCTTTTCCAAAGGCTAGCCCTCTGTCCTTCATAGGATGATCTCAGGCAGCTAAAGAGAGCAAATTCATGTTCAGTTTGAGTCTCATTTGTGGTGTCCCCTGAATAAAGCAAATCTCACAGTAACACCTGGATTCACTGTGGAGAAATGGACTCTACCCCATAGGGGAATGGGACTCCACCTTGTAAGGAGCATACATTTAAGACAGGGGAGAATTTATGGCCTTTGCACTTTGCTACAAGAGAGTATGGTGGTTCATGCTGAGAATAAAGTATTTGCCTTAGTTCCTGGCATCTGGAAAGAATTACCAAGTGTGGTCTCTTACTACCATCTTACTGTGTTTCTTTCTCCCCTATCCCCCCATGTTTGTGTGCCATTGTACATGACTATATGTGTGTGCTTGTGTAAGTGGAGGCTGGAGTTTAATATTGGTGTGTTTCTCTTATGAACCTGGAGCTCACTGAATCTGCTAGATTAGACAGCCAGCCAAGGCTCTCACCACCCCCACCCCCGTGATCTGTCTCTGACTCCCTAGGAACAGGGATTACAGGCATGTGCTGCAATGTGCAGCATTTTTGTGTGTTTGCTTATATGAGTGCTGGGGATTCGAACTCTGGTCCTCACGCTTGCACAACAAGTACTTTGCCAATGGAGCCATCTCTCCAGCCCTATTTTTTCCTGCTGAGGCAATGTTACTTTGCAGCCCAGTCGGCTCTGGGAGTTCTGGTGATTTTCCTGTCTCAGCCTCCTAAGTAGTAGGGTGACAGGCAAAAGCCAACACACTTGGCAAACATCATATTCTTAATTAGCATTATCCTCAAATCTAGCCCCAGCAATTAGAGCAATTTTTGTCCAATTATCTCGATTACATGCAAATCAGGAATTAAATCAATTCTGAAGCTGTTGCAATTCTAATCTACAGTATCTGAGGCCACTGCAGAAACCTTCTGGAATTCCTTTAAGAAGGTAAACATGGAGCATGTTCAATACAAAAATAGTTTTTTTTTCCTCCTGTTCATCTTACACACTACTAATAGAATAACATAAAAAGCCTGGATTTTTGCCTTTTAATTTCTGTCTTTTCTGGTCCACTTCTCCGATAGTCAGCTCGCACAGGGCAGTCTTTGGCAGCAGCCATACAGCTGGATGTAAGCAGCATTGCTGCGCAGCAGCAAAATATTGGTCCACAGTATAATACTGGCCTGCGCAGCAGCAAAATATTGGTCCACAGTATAATACTGGCCTGGATCAAAACTTGAGTTTCATTCCTTTATAGGATTACACCTCAATAACGAAGCCCTAATTCTTTAACAATCTGTTTTACAATGACAAAAATTTTATTAACTTTACCACTGGCCATTTTCTTTTCTTTGAAAGTCAAATCTTTAAAGATTTACTTTAAACGTTAAGTGGTTTTGAAGAGATTTTTATTTCAAATGGAGCATAAACTGACCAATTGAACTGAAAATGGCTTTGAAATCTACTAAACTGACTTCCCCTGACTGGAACCTTCTACGGATGGTAACAGTCTCTATTAAAAATCAGCCTCCACAACCCTCAGAGTAGAAGCTGGAGCCCTGGAGGCTACAAGAGTAGATGAACTCGGGTTGGTTTGGATTTCATTATGCTTAATAACTATGATCAATGCCAGTCATAGGCTCTTGCAGATTCATTCCTGGGAAAGTTTCCATGAAGATGTGACTCAGGTAAAACAAATGTGTTTTAAGTATCTAATCTACAATGAACAATTTGTCCTATCCCCAAGGAATCAAACAGTAATTCCAAACACATGTTTGGGTAATGGGATAGTAAGAACTGCCACAGTAGATTGCTTAAGAAAACAGTACTCCTTTGCAACCCCAGAAGGGGTCTATGCAAATAAAAGGAAGTGGGGAGAGGCACCTATAAGTCTCAAAAGTGCCATATTCCCCTCACATCCCAGCCAGTATTCTCTCTGCCCTGATGGGAACTAGCCCCTTTCTCTCCCTACCTCTCAGGGCCCCAGAAGTGACTGTAATGTTCTCATCAGTTCCCGGCCACCCTTTCCTCCCATCTCTCACAGCAGGACCAGGAACTTCTTTCTTTTCCCTGAAATAGCTGTGAGGAGACCCTATTGGCTTTGACATTCAAACCACACCACTGTTTTGCTTGTTTGTTGAAATTTAGAAGAAAAACAGCCAAGCAAACCTCCGTGACTGCAGGAGGATGGAATGGAAGGCTTCCCTAAGGTCAGGAGACATAAAACTCCTTCCCCTTGGAGACAGTCCTATGATTTAGATGCAGAATATTGCTTTTGAATTCAGAATTAAAATAACTCCAGAGGAAGACCTCAGATTCCTTTCTTCTGATGCACAAGGTTTCTTTCTCATGGTCCAAGCAAAATGGGGGCCTCATGATGGAATGTGGGTTTAGAGAGTGTGGGTGAGTCTCTCTACCCTCAGGGGACGGTTCCATGTGTTGAGTGACCATGCTGAGGGGTCCAGTGTACCCACGTGGGACACAGTTACCCTGCTGAGGGTGTCCTATGTGGTGTGCCCACGTGGGAGACAGTTACCCTGCTGAGAGTGTCCTGTGTATCCACGTGGGAGACAGTTACCCTGCTGAGGGGTCCTGTTTACACGTGTGGGACACAGTTACCCTGCTGAGGGGTCCTGTGTATCCATGTGGGACACAGTTACCCTGCTGAGAGTGTCCTGTGTATCCACGTGGGAGACTACCTGCTGAGGTGTTCTGTGTGCCCACATGGGACAGTTATCCTGCTGAGGGATTCTGTGTGCCCACACGGGACAGTTACCCTGCTGAGGAGTTCTGTGTGCCCAGATGGGAGACAGTTATCCTGCTGAGGGGTTCTGTATGCCTACATGAGACAGTTACCGTGCTGAGGGGTTCTGGGTGCCCGCATGGGAGACAGTTACCCTGCTGAAGGGGGTCTCCATATGCACAGGCGTCACATTTTAATTGTGGTACTGTTGCTTCTTCAGGGTGGCTGAATTTGGGTAAAGAACCATTTTCTTAAGCAGCTGTTGCAGAAGAAAGGGATTCCAACTTCAGTCCTCACAGTAATACTGGATCCCAGGGCAGACACAGATCCATAAGGTGTGGTTCTCCATAAGAAGTGAGTTCTGGCTTCTGTGACAACTTCATCCGAGGAAGTCCTGCTAGATTCTACATTCATGCTGGTGTACTTGGAAGGGCTGGCCATTTGGTCTCTATGACTTCCTTGGTCGCAATGCACCCCTTTCAGGACAGTTGGTTCCTCTGTCACCTTTTATTGCTGGTGGGCCAGATGGCAAAGAAAGGGATTGTCTCCCGCTCTCTTTGGAGACTGTTGGCTGGAAACTAGCTTTGGGGCTTGGCCCAGAGCCCATCATTGGGTCTAAAGCCAGGAAGTCTGAGAACTCTGGAGCTGAGCTCTCCTCACCTGGGACATTTTGAGGCACTCCACTTTCCTTCTGCCTCATTCTCTATCTTAAAAGGGACAGCGTTCTGGGAGACGAAGCAGTCCCCTGGTCCAGTGTACTATCTTTGAAGTCTAACAGACCCAAAGCCCTCCCATTGTCTGTCTAAGGAGCGCCTCATGTAGGTCACCTTTCACTTGATTAGGTGAGATGTGAGAAAATTGTTTCTTTTTCTACCTTACACAACCTTAAGCTTTTTCCTTTTTTTTCTTTTTCCTTTTTAAAAGAGAGGTGTGGCCAAAAGGTTTTGATTGTTCAGTACTCAAACCTTCTCTTCTCTCTCATAAATAACTGTCACATTTTGCAATTCCTATCACTTGTTTAGTTTACAATAAGACACTAGTTATTCTGGGAGGAACAGTTATTCTGGGAGGCACAGTCTTCACAGTGGGTCCCTGCCACCCACCCACCTTTTTTTTAGGCCTGCTGTTGAGACTCTCCTGTGCCTCTTTTCTTCCCACCTCCCAACCAGGTCTCCCAAGTTGCCCTGTGTAAAGAAAATGTCCTGGGCATGTTTGCATCTTGAATCACCACTTCTGTAGGTGGAATTGAGGTTCCAAATGTAATATTTCTGTGCAAATCTTATCTAGCTTATCTACTCCTGCACAAGGATTCTAAAGTGAACTTCAGCAGATACTAAGCTATAATATATAAACATCTCCATACATGAGGATTCCCAGCTTCAGACTAGAATTCAATCTTGGACAGCAGAGCAAATCACATGAAACAGAGTCAGGAGTACCTGTTGTGATCTGCTGGCCTGTCACTTGGGTACTGTGTCCCTTTAAGAGACAAGCCCCACCCACTTCCCCCATCTGCCAAGGCAAGCAGTTCTTCCATTTTCTGCCTCCTCCAGCCTGTGCCTCTCTTTTTCATCTCTTTTTTTCGTCCCTCTTCTGAAGAGGTGGCTGCTGCCTGTCTCTTTCCTCCTCTCTCTCTTCTCCTCCCCTCCCTCTCCCCCCTTTCTCCTTCTCTCTCTTCTCCCCTTCCCTTTCCCTTCTATAACCCACTACATAAACTCTATACCCAAACTCTCTCTGAATGGCATATCTGTCTCTCACCTGCCTCGGTCTCCCACAGGCCAAAGGGACCCACCGAGGCCTCGGGTAATCCACTGCCAACCCACCAAGGCCTCAGGTGACCCGCTGCTACCCCACAGAGACCTTGAGTGACCCGCCGCGGCCCCACTGAGGCCTCCTGGTGACCCCTGATGCCCATCGCGGCCCCTCATGGGACCGGCTGCCCCTTGTGTGACCGGCTGCCCCTTGTGTGACCGGCCTTCCCATGTTTTTAAAAAAGAATAACAGTACTGTCTCACGTTATTTACATAGAAGAGGTTTCCTTTTTATGTTTTGTGATGTATTAAGCTGATCAAGTACTGAAGAAAGTAACTAATCTAGTTGGTCTTTGAACCATGTTAAAGCACTCCTTTGTCTTCTCCCCCTCAACTTGAGTATTGGAATATAAAAGCGTATGGAAAAATAAACATGGGCAGATTCGGGACTCAGAACTCAGGAGTTCTGCATTGAGTATTCATTCGCTGGGTTGTGCTTCCGTTTATCCTATGTCTCTGTGATTGTTTCTTATCTTTCTTCTCCCTACCTAACATGTCTAATCCTCACACCCCTACCTTGGAATGTACAGACCCACCCTGGCTAGAAGAAGTCACTCCAAAAAGGTGGACTGCGACATAAGGCAGCCCAACATGGCATGGCCCAAGACAGCCAACTTGTCCCAAGATTCTGTCTTCACCTTTCACTACATTCACAGGGCTCAGTTTGCCTGTGAACTATGCTAATCCAGGCCCGCACATAGGTTTTCGGAATCTGAACTTAGGTTCTACTGCTGGCACTGCAAGTTCTTAACCCACTCAGCTGTCTGTTCACCCGTGTTAATATCTAAAACACAGACTCTGTAAACTTTATTTGATATTAAATATCAAATAAACTCACAGGACTCTAATATCAACAAGTGAACTTCTTGAAGTTAGGCAAATATTATAACATGGGTGATGTCCAAGCTGAGATCCATGGGACAGCTATGACTGGGTCCCAGTACACTTGTGGAAGATGTCTTGTCACAGTGTCCAAAGACTGGACATCCTGCATAGACAATAGGGCACTTGATCTATGGCTCATTCAGCTCCTGTTAAATTTAAAGTTTTCCTAGCTTTTTCATAAGAATATAGAATTCCAAATTCTTTTAAGTATGAAAATTCTTGGTTTTATTTTTATATTAGAAATATCTTCATCATTCCAGTCAGCACCATGCTGATGGATCTAGCCAGGGTGCATGTACATAAAGAGAAATTAATTTCAGCTATATTGGAAAGAAGTCTTATTGACATTACTAAGTAGCACACTAGAAGTAAAGCCATTAATTCACTCCTGTCAATAAATGAACCGATCAATATTGCACAATGATAGCTCAACACACAAGTGAACTGTATATATAAACTTCAATGGATAATATGAAGGTAAAATATAAGGAAACCCTCACAATTATATTTTAATTGAAGAGAATAGACACTTCAGAAAAAAATTAACAAAATGGGAAAAGATGCACACATTGATGAATAAGGTAAATGGCTGAAAGAAATAAAGGGCCGCAAAAGCCTGAGACAGGGAAGTAAGCTACATGCGAATGTACAGTGAGTTACTGTTTTTGATATAGTGTTATTTCACAGATTGATTGCAGAAAGTGACAAATATTCAAGTGTATTAGAAAAATTAATTTTAAATTTTCTGGGAAAATGTTAGAGATGCAGAAAATGCCAAGAAATCCTGAGAAAGGGTCCATTTCAGACTAGTGCCTATTTCAATACTTATTACAAAGTGACAACACTCAAGAAAGTGGGGCTTTTACCATTCGCTTTGATTGAATGGTCAGTTCCTCTCCGTTGTCTTCAAGTCTTGACTTCCTATCATCTACATGACCTGTTATGTTGATGGGGATCGCTACGTTTTTATTATATTTCTCCATGACCTCTGCATAAGATCCTACTCCTAGATCCTTGCTCTGTTTGAGTTCCTGTCCTGACTTCTTTGCTGTGATGTGGAAGTATAAGCTGAATAAACCCTTTCCTCCCAAAGTTTCTCTGGTCCTGGAGTTTTATCACAGCAATAGTAACCCTAAGACACCATATCTATTGTTATTACCATCTTCTGGTCTTGTTTATGCAGCCGTTTTTTTTTTTTATTGAAGACTGTTTCAGAACAGACTTTCTGGTATTCTGGCTCTTAAGAATCTTCTTCAATGTTCTTTGGGTCATAGCTACAGGAGCTATGACAAAGATTTGTCTCTTGAGGCTAGGCTCCCCAGTTCCCTAACAGAGATCTGTTGATCTTTGTATTGTGTCTGGTTGTAATTTTCTGTGATTGTCTTTATTTACTCTATTTACAAAGAATTTATAGAGAAAATCCTTTTATGGTAAATGATAGCTACATTTATCTGTAGGTATATGGGTAAGATTTAAAATATAGCTCATGATTATGCTGGTCTATCAAAGTGGTGGAAGGAAATTCTCATCTAAGGTCCATGATTTCACTAGTTTCTGGAAGCTAGCTAAGTTTCTAGCACTGCTCCTACCCTGTTGGACTCAATTCCAATTAGATGGCTGTTGCTTATCTCCAACATATGAGTTCCAGTTACTGTACCTTTTTGTTTATCTTTCCATGCTTGGTCACTGTTGTAGTTCATACATATCACAGCTGAGTGGGAGTCTTAACTGTTCCCTCTGTTGGCAACATGGTATGTTCTAGTACTATGGAAGCTATATCTAGCTCAAATAATTGATACTATATAGTATCTTCAGCAATTAGGGGCTTACCTTGAACCTCTGAGAGGCAACCAAAGACTACATTAATAGTCTCTATTGTTTGGGAAATCATTTGGACTGCTTCAACCAATCATTCTAAAGGCGATTTCTCATGTCTGGGTTTTTGTAGGTAGCATTTTCAGCCCTAGGGCATAACTTCCTTTGACACACACACACTTACATGTACACTTGTATTTATTGTTTATGATTTCAGTAAATATAAAATAATATTTTAATTTCATAAATTCAAATCTCAAAAGGTTCTCACAAGTTATTATTTTAAAGTTTCATTAGAGAGGACAAAATGTAATTTGAGAAGCTGAGTTTTCTTTAACATTTCTTTGTTTTGTTTGAGTTTATATCCTTAATGGTGCTTGGCTTGACAGTGATTTATTGTTGGATTTCTACTTTTTATCCATTTGTGAAATGCTGATGTAGCAAAGTTGACATTTGAGTATAATTTATTCCCATAAACTATACATATTTTTTAGATTTTTTTCTCTAGAAATTCTAGGCATCCACACAATTAGATAACTGATACTTAAACACAGTTCTTAAAGATTATTTTCTTTTATATTTTAATTGTTACTCTAATCTGAAATTCTACTGTAAAATCCTAGTAAAGAGTGATGTACTGTCTATTGACTTGGCACCAAGACATCTCTCCTAAGGCTGAGAAAACCTTTCTTCTTTGGGTCTGCTGAGAGCTTCCTACAGAAGGTTCCTTGCATGGCATTTAAAACACTTGAATGCAGTGGAAGCCATGTTCTTGAGATGTCATGGTGGTTAGAGGCAGACACTTCAATGTGCAGATATCTTCAGGAGTTTTTACTTCAGGGCTGTGGCAGTCCCAAAGTTTCATTCATTTTGCACGCATAGGCATTCCCCCTCTTCCAGGACTCACTGAAGTCATTAGTTCAGTGTTCCTGATCCTTGACTTCCTCCTTCCGGATTTCTACATTATCTTGCTCATGGTTTCCATATTACAATCCTTGTTGTCATAAATTTAATCTTGATAACTCTTTTTATAACTTGACTCATACTACTATCCCTATCCTAGTATGTGTGTATAATATTTTCATTATTATTTATATTTTATGTTCATTTCCTGCCTCCAAAAAGAAATGTAGCTTCCCTAAAGTTAGCTAAAAATGTAAGCTCTCTTACTATTAATTTAACTGTAAATATTTTCTTAATCTAACTGTTGGAAGTTTTCCAATATTTTTCTTTTTGCCAGCTTGTCAGCTTTTACCCCCATTGGTTACTCCTACAATTAATACTGACAACAATAATAAATTATATTTCAAACAGAATTTCACAAGCACACAAGAATTTTCTGTTCAGGTTCCAGCTAGAATGCTTTTATCTATATTTGAATGCAAATTTTCAGAGCTTCACAATAAATCTAAATGACACATCTTATTTGTAATACATTATTATACTGATTAGCTAGGCTGGTAACTTGTCAAACACTTCTCATCGATTGTGTAACATGTCAGACATGCCAATAATCCTTAGCTCCATACTTGACCGAATTCCAAGGTTAAGGTCAAGGGAAAGCCTGTGGCGGGATTCTGAACAGAAGTTGGCCATTAGTGTGTCATGAGGGTGCCATGCCCAGGGACCTCAAGAAATTCTTTAAATAGTTGACAATGTTGGGACTTGGGGAAGCAGGTACAGTCTCACACACACATACAGAGCATGTATCAGCAAGTAGAAAATTGCCTGGCTTCTTTAACCCTTGTCCCGTTTATAAGCATCTCCTGTGTTTTCCCTCTGAGCTTTATTTAAAGGGGTTGCTTAGTAACGTTGGCACTATCTCCACATTCTGTACCAACTAGGTAGCCCTCTTCATTAATGTGAAAAAGTGTAAACTTGGAAAGAAACAAAGTATCACCTTCTAGTTTTGAGCATACTTAGCTGCAAATAGAAAGTTGTTTTGATTGAGTGAAACATTTTTACTTTTATGAGAGCCAAAAATGGCCTGTGCCTCTCAATTTCCAAATCCTGTGTGCCCCTCATGCACCCTGAGAAATGTATTACAATCGTTTCACAATGGAGCTATTGTCTAGAACATTTTTATCACATTTTCTGGTGAAAACAGAGATATAAAAGTTGCCTGATCTGATTCCCCAAAGCCACTCGTATGGGAGCACAATCAAATTATAATATTTCTTATTTTAAGAGAAAAACCTGTTGATCTCAGGACTTCCAGGGAGTTGACAAGGTAACAGTCACAATAGTCACAATATTCTTTGACTTTGGTCAGTTGCAAATAGATCCAAGAGGTGACAAGTGATGTGCTCAGTATTAGGACAGAAAATCAACATGATTATTTATGGAGATGCTCACCTCCAGGCATTCCAGAGCTCTGCTGCCAACATTGTCCTCATCAAGTATCTAAACCCTCATAAAATATTCTTCAGACACATTCATCAACAAGAAAAGTTTCAAAGAGTTTATTTTTGAGGTTTTTTGTCACTGTTCTTTGAGAATTGATAACCTTAATTGGATATATTTGGAAGTGATCCAAATTCTTATTTGGGAATTAGATTGTTTAAGTGATTAAGCAAAGTAACTGAGGTCACCACCCTACTCAATAAGATATTTTTGGCATGCAATTAATTATAATATCATTGTAAATCCTTTTGATTTAAAGATTAATGCTGATTCTTTCAATTATGGTATTCATCTTTTAAATTAAAATTGAACCAATCAACAGATCATTGCAGAACTTCTGCAGGCTGCTGACACTCATTTCGGAAGCCCTTCTTAAAGCCAAGAGTGGGAGTTTATATGCCTGTAATCTTAGCACTTGGGAGGAGGTGGGCGAACCCAGGAGTCAAGTAGGCATCTTCTACCGTATAGCTTGAGTCTTGAGCAACAGGAGACTGTTTCAGAGCAAGCAAACAAACAAATAACACAAACTCATTTTAGTATTTGATCAAAAGATGGATTGGGCATAACTATATTTATTTTGTTAAACCATATTAGGAAGATACAGGCATTATATATTTTTTAATTTTACATTTTTCATTTATTATTTCTGTTTCTGTTTTAATGGTATTGTCCAATCGTTTGTGAATCTTTTATTGATTTTCTTGGTCATATTTTTCTCTGTAAAGACATACACACATTCATAAATACAGGCACACACATGATTGAAAAGACTTTATTACTACTCAGGCTCAGTTTAAGTTCACAGTATTTCAAACCAAGTGATGTGAATTGCTTTACTTATGTTGTACAGAATTGTGGTCCTAGTAATCTTTATATTATTTTGTTCCATAAGACTTTTGCCTAAACAACCAAGGGGTAATTAAACATTAGAATCACGTATTATGACTGTATGCTTATAGAAGTCTTACAAGTAAATGTATACTACAAATTTAACATTTAAATGTAAAGTGAATAAAAATTACATATAAAGCATTCATTTTTAGAAAAGGAAATCACACTGATGAAATGGAAGGGGTCATATTTTGAAGCCTACTATATATCAAACCTGATATTAATATTTTTGAAATCGTTTCAGTATCATGTAGTCATAAAATTGATCCCATTGCCTTCCTCATGTAGGTAGAGTGAGGATTACTCTGCTAGTGATAAACATCAAGGCTAAGTTAATAGTTCAATAAAAACAACAGTCACTTGGTCTTTGTCAATTGTTTAGGGGCAAGCTTTTCTCTAGAATAAAGGGGACCATTCTCAAGTGAATTCCATTGACAAAATCAACTCAAGAACTCAGGGAGAAGAGTGCCAAACTATGGCTATGAAAAATAAAGCTACTTTGGCTATGATTGGACCATCAGAGCTGTCAGCACTTCAGGATGAGGAAGCAGGGTGAACAAGGAAGGAAGTCTAGGAAGTGAAAAGGGCTTAGACCAAACTCTGTCCTTAGCTGCTGCCATTCCTGAGATCAATGCAATAGCTGGAGAGTGTCTCTGGATCCCACACCACTCAGACACTAATTTGGGTTTTAACAGTAGCTAAAATGAAGCAGAAAGGTGTAAATTAATGAAATACACATCATGCAGAAGGGAGCAGCTAAGAATGCTTCATTGTGTGAGTCAATAGAGGAAATCTTAAAGGCGATAGATACTCAACTGTGGAAGACAGTTGACTCATGGTTGTTGGAAAGTGTGTAGTGGAAAAATCCCGGGAAGTGTTCTTCCAGTTGATGAGTTCTTCAGGTCTTGTTTACCAGTGATGTAACTGTGTCTCGCTTGAGCCTTTGTAGGGCATTAAATTGTCAAGAACAAAGTCACAGTCCTGGTTAAAAGAGAGAGTCAATACAGTGTAAACCAGACTTGAATTTCCCACACCCATCCCACTCCATTCTATTTGATGCCCCAGACCAGTGTTCACTAGGTTATGTAGGTGGGTCTTCTGTCTACGTGTTACTTTCTTTGGTTAATAAAGAGACTGCCTTGGCCTTTGATAGAACAGCAGCTTAGATAGGT
>LOJH01013567.1:0-24735 GCA_001685095.1 Ellobius talpinus
GAAGGAAGGAAGGAAGGAAGAAAACTGGGCAGGCAGGTTGGAGAGTTATTTCATCAATAGTCACCAACAGAGACAGACGCCAGGGACAGAACTTTACCCATAAGCCACACCCACATGGCGATTCACAGATTAATGGAGATGGGTTAGTTTAGGATGTAAGAGCTAGCCTAGAGCTAATAGGTCAAGCAGTAATTTAATTAATATAGTTTCTGTGTGATTATTTTTTGTCTGAGAGGCCTAGAAACAAACAAGCAGCCTCTCACAACAGGCAGTGGAGGAGGGGAACTAATTAAAACAGTATAATAGCATGTGTATTATATATTTATTTATATATTATATATAATAATACACTTATATATACTTATATATAATGTTAATATACTTAAATATAGTTATATATAGCTTATATATTTAAATATCATGTATAAATATATGAAAATATCATGAGACCCTTTACTTTTTAATGCTAACTTTACAAATAATTTAAAATTTAAAAATACATATTTTTGTACATTTTTTAAAAAGCATGTGAGATATAGACTCCCAAATGTACTCAGAGTGATCTGAGATCATTAATTTCTCTGTTTCTGCATTTCATCATTTTAGCCTATATCGGACAGTGTATATACTCATCTTAGAAAGTACAATGGGATAGAATAAATAGGGAATATAGATTGATCAGAATACTGTCCTCCAAAGTGAAACTGGAGCAAAGAAGATACTCAGAAATAGCAAGTACAAAATTTTAATAGTAGGATGAGTCTCAGGAAGGGGGATAGTTAAGGTCAGGTTTGCCAAAAGGAGGGAACATGGAAAGCCTTGGAGGTAGGCCTCTGGAGTTGTGTTGGATGCTAAGTCAGAAAACCTCAGGAGAACAGGGATGTGAGACTATAACCCTTCCTGGATCTCACCTTCAGAGCTCATCTCTCCCATCCACACCAGGATCTCCCATAATTCCAAGGGGTATCAACCACAGTCAGCACCTTCCCTGCCCTAGGTCTCTCTCCATCTTCCCAGAAAACTCAACGGGGCAATGTTGTAATTCCCTTTCTTCTGCTCTTGCTCAGCCCTGAAAACGTTGGTTGTTATTTTTTTATAGACATAACCCTCTCCAAAGAAAAGAGAACAGAGGGCATAAAGGGAGAATGGGAAGAAGGGATGGGAGAAGACAAATGGACAGGAGAAGCAAAGTGAAGGCAATAATGCAGAAATTGCACTGAAGCAGACATATTCCAGCAAGCACAGAGACCACCTTCTTAAAAACTGATTCACAGTCCCAACCTTGTCAGTGGAGTGCATTGGTAGAGCTTCAGCTCTTCTCTTCTCTGCTTCAGCTCATACATAAGACCTTGGAGAGAGAAAGCCGGCTACCTGAGAAGCCATATCTGCCAATATGGCTGCCATGTCATTTCTAGAACCTTCTGACTTACCCCATGGAGGGCTCTGGGTCTTTGAACCCTTGGTCTGTGTCTATTCCACTCTTGAGTTCTAACCATAAGCCCAGAATGTTCCATCATTAGTTTGTTGTAGACCCTTTGCCCACTTGAATCAGCTTTGAACCCCTGATCTAAGCTAATCAAGCTCACAGACTCCTTAACCCAAATCAAACAACATAGCTACCATTTGTTGATTCAGGCACCATGTGCCATTCATTGTTCTAAGTGCCTTGCTGACATCAACCCTCTTGTACCTGGAATGGCAGCCCCAGAGGCAGCAAGAGTCTCCAACCCCACCTGAGACATCAGGAATTGGGATTCTGCTTTTTTGTTTTTTGAGATGGACTCTCTAGATGAAAATGTTAGTTCATTCTTTTTATGTCACTCCATCGCGCAGCTGTAATCTTCTCTCCCTTGCTTTTGTCACCAATCCCTCTGTGTCAGTTTCATGAACCACTTTAAAATGTTTGGAGTTACTCTTGCTGCCCAGGGGCTATCGTCAACAATTATGAAACACTCTGAGTGACCAGAATGGAGTTCTGGTGGACTATCATCCTGTAGAGGAAGCAGGACCTGGTCACATGGGTCTTTTCAGGTGAAGGGATCAAAGAGTAACTATATGGTATTGGAAAGATGTCAGAAAATATACAATCATCTCCTGGTATCTTTTATATTCATCTCTGTAAGTATAGTCCAAAAGGAAATGGTCCTGAAAGAAATATGGGAGCAGTGAGTAATTTGCACTTTAGTGGAGTGAAGGAGCCACATGGTCTGTGTGTATTAACGAGCTGTCTTGTCCTTTTCTAACTTCCATGTGCTTAAGTAAGTATTAACATGTGCCCAGGGTACAGGATGACCTGCCTGGCGTTCACACAGAAACATGTGGACCTGCTGACATTGGCCTGGTCATTGTGTTATTTCAGTTACGTTCTGTGTAATTCTCAGAAAAACTATGTGAGTCACATTGCAAAACCGAGAACACTAAAATCTAGACACTTTATGTTGGTGTCCCTCTAAGTAGTCGTTATGTATAGAGATTGGGAAAAGGAAAGAGAACTCGCATCTTTAAGCCCTGTTATTCAGAGCTCTTCTCTTCTTTATCCAAACCCGATAGCTCCAGTCCATAAACTGAAGCCCTATAGTGAAACTTAGTAGGTACCCCTGTTGTGGCATATTTCAGGCCTGCTTTTAGATGGCTGTAAGATATCTCTCATCCTCAACTGTGAAGCCTTGGAGAAAGTAAACTGGCTGAGAAGAATCTGCCAATGTGGCTGCTATGTCATTTCTAGAACCTTCTAATTTACCCCATGGAGGGCTCCAGATCTTGGATCCCTTCAGCTGTTTCTGCTCCATTCTACATAGACACACATAGGATATATTGATAGGTGTGAAGAGCTCAAGAACATTGACTGGTACCATCTTTCTCAGCAAGGAGTCAAAGGAAGTTTCTAGATAAATGTCTCTCTCCAGAGATCTTGATTTCAGGGTTAAATAACTAAGGAATTGTCAAGCATGATTTGAACTTGGGTCTGCCCCCACTCTAGGCTCCGCACTCCTGAGCACTGTTTACTTGATACGGAGGCTGGCTAGGGTCCCGGTGGAAGGAGGCATCTCTAGTGAGTTTAGCTGCCAGGATTCTCAGGCCTTCAGCCCTGGCTTGCACAACGGGCAGTGGCAGCAGTTCAGTAGGGGCTTACAGACACCAGATGCTGCAACCTGGACTGTCCACATCCAGCTGTGTGTGCTGCTCAGGCCCCAAAGAGAGACGCCAAGAGTTGCCTTTTCAGATCCGATGACTGTTTTATACCAAATCAGAAAAACTAACTTCAGGAAGGAAGTGTGAGGTCTCTCCGAGACTTGTATAAATGGTGTTGTTTTCTTTACACGGTTCACTGGGCTGACCGCCATCCTCCTTCTGCCTGGCCCTGCCATCAAGAACATTATCTCACGGGGCTAAATGGCCTTTCCAGGCCCCTATACTTTGATCTAATGGAAATTTTATAAATATCCCCCTGCTTTTAAATAGCACAGAACAATCAGAGGCTGATGTAAACATAAGCAGGTGAAAGCTAGGGGAAAGCAGACAGAGGAAGGGGAAGGACCAGACCTTGAGACAAGTGATCAGTGAATAAATGCAACCGTGGCCTAGGACATAGAAGAAGAAATAAAAGAGGCCTCAGGAACTTGGGGTCTGAGAAAAGGAAGGTGTTGATTTTATTCTCTTAAGGGAAACCTAGGTACAAACTGGTTGTCTTAACTTTGAGAGTCTGGGATGTTCAGATTTTTTTACAACAAAAAGCTGAAAATCAAGAGTTCTATGTTTGTAAGCCATCTGCTTAGCTGTGATGGTTACAACATACAGTGTGCCTTCTTAAGATCAAATAATGGTGAACAAAGGACCGACAACTGTGACTTAGGAAGAGGAGCTGCAAAGTGCCCCATAAATTAGTATCACGGTTGTAGAGTAATATGGACTCAAGCAAAGACCATGGTGTTGAGCATGAAGTTGTAGATGGCCAAGTTTCGTCCGCACTACAACCCTATAATGATCTTTATATGTCCAGTTTGAGGTCCCCAAATGTATCATTGGCCACTTTGAACGGCCATTATTTTTTTCTATTAAAGTTGGGTTTAGCTTTGTCAGTAAAAAAACTTTTGCCTAAATCATCAAACATAGTCAAAAACATGCTGATTGTATAATTAAATATAAAATAGTCCTTGTCTGTTACTAGATTGTTTACATTTATCTGGGTTACAGTCACATAGCAGGCCCTCAATGCATACAGGACTTACATGTCAAGTCAGCAAGTGAGACTCTGTGGGTCTTGTGACCAAGCAGTTTTGATCCCATTTTCATTCAGAAAGAGGAATGAACAATCTTGGGTTTGTAGATAAGTTCAATTCTGATGCCCAAACCACAGGAAATGGTTAAAATCACGGGCTTTAGAACCACTTACATCTAGCTTAGAATTCAGATGTCTCTTCTCACTTCTTATGAATATTTGGACAAATTGCTTATACTCCCTGAGTTTGCTCAGCTATATGATGGAATACTAATCTTATCTTGGCAAGATTAACATGCCTTAAGTTTTTGCAAGTAATGTGCTTAGTATTTAGCTGAGTGGGAGGCTTTTCAGTGTCAGTAAGTGATACGTTATCAGCACCATTATTGCTGCCTTCTAGGGGAAAACGAAATTGCTAGGTCCATATGCATTTTTCTCATTAAGTAACTTTGACCTATCTGAAGTTTGGTGCAGGTCATTTCTACAGTATACGTTCTACATCAGAAACGATCCTCATGGTTAACTTTTTACTCTTAGAGCTGTTTCAGCTGATATTCAATGTGAGAGTAGAAAATGTGAGCAGAATCACAATGATGAGAAAGAATTTGCATTTTGCGTTTTTTCAAAAATCATAATGTTTAAAAATATCAGATTGCTTGTGATTTGAAGCCATGATTACAGTTACATCTCATTTTGCTTTGTTTTCTTATCTAACTAACATCAGGGCTGAGTTAGAGCCAAAATTGCAAATAGACAATAAAAGTTCTTTCCAGATTGAAATTGAACATGTAGTATTATCAAAATGAGTGTAGACTTGAGCATGAAACCCCATCCAATTAGTATAGTTATTAATAAAATAATAGATAAAACCCATATAATTATTTCAATAGGCACAGAAGACAAATCTTACAAACTCACGCATCTTTTTACTAAATGTATATGTGTCTGTGTCTGTGTGTGTGTCTGTGTGTGTGTGTGTGTGTGTAGAAATCCAAGGAAACTTCTTCAAGCTAATGCAGTGTATCTACATGAAATCCTCAGTTAACCCTATACATAATGATGGAAAATAACCAAGCAGAGATTCCCACTCTAACATTGTACTGAAGGTTCCATACAGGGAAGCTACACAAGAATACAAGGAATCCCAACTGGAAAAGAGACGTGAATCTACTGTGTTAGCAGATGGCATGATCTCGTCCATAGACGGTATAATACAATCCACTCAAACAGTCTTAGAACAGGCGAGTTCTCAATATACATAGCTATCTATTTGCTTCCTCTTTTACTGTGACATGTAATATAATAAAACTCAAGCAAATTGCTTATCATAGCACTACTTATAATATACAGCATGGACTGTTAAAGAGTCTTTTAAAATTAAACATAAGATTAGGTTTAGGGTCAAAGAAATGTATACTGTATGGGGATTTTATGATTAGAGAAAATTATGTGCTTTCATATTTTAATTTTATAAATGGTGTATGGTGTATATATATATATATGTATATAAGTGTACACACACAGAGAGACACACACATATAAAAAGAATGAAATTCCAAACAAAAATATCAGTATAAATTTGAGTGGGTGAAATATTGACCATTTTATTTCTGTTCCTATTTGTCTTTATATTTCCTGTAGCATGCATTTCTTTGGAAAGCAAGGACAAGAGTGTGTTTCCTTGGCAGGAGTGCTGTCCTATAGTCTCTCTGAGGGGTTTCCATCTAGTAGATAGTTTCATCTAACCATCATTTGACTCTCAATCTAGTGATTCTTTTTAAGTGGCGCTTTAGAAATAATGACGCTTCATTGACTTCGTGAGTTCATCTTTGTTGGGGAGGCTGCGTGCAAGCCAGACACCTTCATTGTTAGATTGATTTTGTTACTCCAAGACCAGTAACAATCAGCAAAGGGGAAAACTCACACCAATTTACTAACCTTATTTAGGCCTATCACTTCCCTGCTGGAATAATTTTCAGCTCTGCCTGAGAGTTTTTAAGCCGATTTTGTGTCTTTTATAAAAAGAAATCAATGCCCTTCTCTCTGTGTCTTAGTTTATATAATTGGTAGTTCACCACTAGAGACTTCTGAAGTTTTGAGAATCTGAAGTTTTACTTTTTTAAAACAAAGTTCTCTTTACAAAATTCACTCAAAGTTTTTCAAAGGAAAAATATAGTCTATACAAAGAGGTTTTTCCTGCTTCTTTTGCTAAGTAAACTATGCTTCAAAAGCACTATTTAGTCACTTGTTTAACGTATGAGTGTTTGCCAGCCTGTCTGTCTGTGCACCATGTGTGTGCTTACTGCCTAGGAAGGTCAGAAGAAAACACTAGATTCCCTGGCACTAGAGTTACAGACTGTTCTCAACTGCTTTGTGGGAAATGGGAACTGAACCTAGGTTCTCTGTAAGAGTAACAAGTGCTCTTAACTGCTGAGCCATCCCCACATCCCCAGCAACATAAATTGAGAAAAAATATGAACACCCTAAAAACTGACCAGTTTTTTGTTATGAGAATATTGGAGTTTTGTCCCCTGGATAAATTTTCCAGAAACCTTTTAAATGTGCTTTTTTAAAATAAAAAATACTGTTATTTATGTATTACTAAGAAACTAGCAAAACAGAACTATGTACTAGACATGGAAACATAGGCCTACCAATACAAACATCCCTGATCCTCGGTGGCATCATATTTATTGTTTTCTGTTTACTTTTTTCACACAAACTTGTGAAAAAATTTAATTCAGTATAGATTGATTTACATGAGTCTATATTTTTACAAGAATCTCTGTTGGATAAAATACTAGAATTAGAACAGCCGAGGATTCATGCTTACAAGCTTGACTTGTCTTCCCAGCCATCCTAAGCCCTCGCTGTTTTCGGAGTGGGAATGAAAGCCATAAACAGGTTCTCTGGGTTGTAATCTGATCTCCTTTAAAGTTATACTTGGAAATTCTAGAGAGAGCACCTTCTAAATTCAGATTTTGTAAGGTGAAATCCAACTCTCCAACCTCACTCCTTACGCAGAAAAGGAAGTGTGTGTGTGTGTGTGTGTGTGTGTGTGTGTGTGTGTACACCATACACCTACACATGCAGAAATATACTCCATAGGAAATCAGGAGACAATGTGTCTCTTCTGCAGGAGACCCTTTAAAAATACCTAATGCAAAACTGGCCATCTTTTGAGTCAGAACAAGGTTGAAATTCTAACTCCACCTCTTTGGAACACTGTCTCTTTAGGAAAATTACTTCACATTTTCTGTCTCTGCTCCTTAGTCTGTGGAATGGAGATTACCACACCCATTACATGTTCTCTGTGAGGAATGTCGTGTAATGAAAAAGATAGTAAGAATTGGAAAGCAAGGGCTGGAATGAGTGGCTATTATTTGAGATGCGAAAAAGGATGACTGTGGGAAGTGCCTGCAAATGTCATGACAGGCAGAAAAATGAGCCAGGAAGAGGTGAGAATGAAGATTTGGTTCAGTTTTATTTTATCAATTCAAATCAAACTCTGGGAGTCTGACGCCAAGCAGTTTATTGCCAGTGTGTTTGAACACGGTACAATTTGGGGGAAAGTTTCCTGGTATAGTACAATCTCCAGTGCACAAAGAGGCATAATTAATTACATCAAAACTCAACTCAAAGTACATGTCCCTTCTTCCAGGAAGATGTGTTCTAGAGATAGGTTATGGATTAGTTTAAGAGCCTAGGGAAGGATCTGGTGTGGTCTTGGTCATACATACAGATAATGTAGAGATCATTTGGGCTATTAACCATCTTGGTCCTGGTTGTGGGAGCTTGGGAAGAGCCCCTGGCTATACTGATAATTTAAGGGACATTTAGACGACTAGCCACCTCTGGTCCTGGTTGTGAGAGTTTGAATATGGCTTGGCCCTACAGATAACAGGGATTACCAGGCTATCCAACACCTTTAATTCCCAGCTTTCTGGGTGGATAAACAGGTTTTACATCCTTTCCTTTGAGAAGACGATCCTGCATGTTTGGCATTCCTGGTTTCCCTGTCGATCTATGTGTGCAAGGCCCTTCTTGCTCCCAACAAATGACCAAGCCAAGAGTATCCTGAGTGGCTGTTCTAATCACATGGAAGGTGTATAGAAGGTGCTACCATTTTGGCTAGTATACACTCTGTAACAACACCCCTTCCCCACTCATGCTCTGAAGCTGCCTTCTGATTTTCACCATGACGTTTTTATCACCTTCTATGTGCTATGTGTTTGTCCATATCTTTTCTCAAGATGTTCTATATGAGCAGTGATCTTTTCTTGTTCACTTAATCTCAACATCAGAGTACCTAGAAATAAGACTAGAACACAGTAGGCACTCAGTAAATGAACAGACAAATTTTGACATAATTTTTCTTACATCTATTCAGATATACAACCTGTTCAACATGAGGGCTGGTCTCTGAGCACTGAACACACACTGGTTCTTGTGCTGCATCTTGGCAGAGTGCTCTGCCAGAAGTCAGAATCTTCAGGTTCTCACTCCCTTTTTGCAGACTGCTGATTCTTGGGCCTTTTGCACAACAACTTAGCTCTACCATATACAAAATAAGACTATTAATGCCTACCTGTGATGTGAGCAGTGGCTCCTGTGTTAGTTATGGTTTCTATTGCTGTGAAGAGACACCATGACCACAGCAACTCTTATAAAGGAGAACATTTTATTGCTGCTGCCTTATAGTTTCAGAGGTTTAGTCCATTATCATCATGGCGAGAGGTATGGTGGCCTGCAGGCAGATGGATCTGGAAAGGAAGCCGAAGAGTTCTACATCTTGATCCACAGGCAACAGGCAGTGAACTGTGTACCACACTGGGTATAGCATGAACACATAAGGCCTCAAAGTCCACCTCCACAGTGACACACTTCCTTCAACAAGGCCACACCTATAATGCCACTCCCTATGGACCAAGTATTAAATCTGTGGGGGCATATTCAAACATATACATATTCAAACCATCATATTTGAGCCAAATAGACCCTGTTCAGATGACAGCTCCAATTTATATAAGCTATAAGTCGTGTGAGTCAAATCTGGATGCTAATACCGAATCTCCTGGGAGATGGTGACATGGCTCAACAGGAAAAGGTGCTTGCCACAAAGCCTGAAGACTTGAATTCAGTCCCTGGGGTTCACATGGTGGGAGGAGAGACTTGAGTCCTACAAGTTACGTTCTGACCTCCACATGTATGGTATGGCACACTCACACCCACATACATACACAATAAATAAATAAATTAATAAATATCAAATTTAAATACCGAATCTCCTAAATTAATCCAGAGAAAGCACTTAGTATAGAAAGCTTTTGAGCAGAGAATGACAATTTGAAGTCACTTTGTCCCCTGGTACCCGTGTCTGGGCTGTGATAGTCTCTATATTCAGCTGCAGAGCGAGCATCACTGAAGATGTGTAGCTGAGAACAATGACTGAAAGTGAGCTGGATAATTTGGGGCTTGGTTTTGTTTCTTAATCAAGAAACCTGTAGTTCAGGGTGGCCTTGAACTGTAGATCATCCTGCTTCCATCACCCAAAATCTAGGATTTTTCAAGCTGAGGCAGATAATTTTATTTACCAGAAACTTTCTTTGAAAATGTTTTTGCTAAAGAATATCTATATCTGGGCACACAGGTGAGTGGGAAAGATTAGGCACTGTGAGCTTCAGGTCACCAGAGCATACCAGGTTGTACAGAGTGGGGCTGGACTGAGGTTCTGATGAGGCTGGGGCAATGTGGCTTGTGGAGCAGAAGGCAAATGGCGGGAGGACCCAGCAAGGATGAAAGAAGAGGGAATGTAATGTGTGTTCAGAGTGTGGAAGATGGTGGACAGAAACTTATGTCCCAAGGACACTTGTGTGATGTTAGCCTGTTGTGAAAATACAAAATCCCCCAGTGATCCTGTCTTCAGAAAACCCATGCTGAAGCCTAAACATGTTTTCCTTTTCAAAACTAAATCATTTCAAGATTGCAGTTTTGATTTGTGTTTTCATTGGGTGTGATGTCATGAGACCATTAGACTTACCATGGCTATTCTGACCATATTCCTTTTTTTTTTACTATTTCATTCTAGTCTCCATTATTGCCACTTATCACTAGATTCATCATTGTAACAATGATCCATACCCCAAGATATATTGCTGTTTCAAATATATCATCTTACTGTTATTTATATATTTTTGTTTCATCATCTCTTCTATTATATAAGTTGTTACTTTATAAGATTTATTGTTATTTCATTACCTCTATAGAGTACTTTACTTTGAAATCATGTTTTCCAGTTGGGTGCTTCTTGGAAAAGTCCCCGTATATGACTAACTCCACTGTACATTAAATATCTGTACCCAAAAACTGTCCCTGGCTTCTGGATTTATTGTGACTCAATTTTCAGGAAACGTGGTCATTTTCTAAACTATTCAAAGAATTGAACTGCGGGCCCACAGTGGCTAGATTCTGGAATCCACGTTAGACTTTGTAAAATATGAGCTTAGATGAGCCAAGTGGCAGTCCCCATTTTTGCTACTGTAGGTTTTCGATAGTTTGTTTGAGAAGCCACATGCTGTCCACCATGTGTAGTGATTCAGAGGTAGAGCCATTTGTAGTGATACACACAAGGATCTCCACAAGAGAGATTTGAAGAGATTCGAAGAATGCCGAAGTCTGAATGTCACAGAATTCCTTTTGTGACTTATAACTGTCCCGAATCCCAGCTTGACTATAGGTCGGAGTCCAGTAGAATGGCGTCATCAAGAAGACAGGTGTGATTTATTTTAACTAGGACCACTTAGATGTGATGTAACAGAAGGCAGGATGATTCTGGATCCCTCCTGCACATGCTCCCTCCTGCAGCAGCATGAGAACATAAAGAAGGATAGGAGGGTCTGCCAGAAGGGAAGACATACGCAGGATGGAGATGATGGACACTTTGGATGCCATAGCAGTGTTTCGTGAAGAGGCTCCAAGGATGCTAGTCATACAGAATGATGCAATAGATAGTGGATAAAGTGTGAGCTATACTGGGCGAAGATAATGCAAATGGGCCCTGCAGAGCCTGTAGCAATGTCCAGTGTGTCTGAAGTATCTTTGGGAAGACAGCATGGGACATGAATGTCTTAACTTTTCCAAAACTTAATGTAACCACAAAACAGGATATTCTCCAAAGGCTAGGGATATAGCTCAGTTGGTAGAGTGCTTGCTGAGCATACACAAGGTCTGGGTTTGAGCTCCAGTACTACATACACCTGTAATTACAGCACTTAAGAGGCATAGGCAGGAAGATGAGAAGTTCGGGATCATCCTCCATAAAATGGCGAATGGCTCAGTAAATGAATGGCTCAGTGAATGAATTAATTTGGGCAGGTAGCTAAGAGTTAGAGTAGGAGGGCATCAAAGTAAAGAGAAACATGTGTGTTAGTGCTAATTAAGTGAATTGTTTTGAACCTAAACACCCCTGCCTTGGGTGCTTCTCTCTATTGCACCCATCACCCCGTCCTGCATTCTTCTGCCACTTTCTTGTTTCCAGTTGCAATATGAAATTAGATTATTTATTTGAATGTGTCCCCTTATAACCCATTTCTTTCTTAACTTTATAGGTGGTTCAGTTCTTGCAAACTCCCAAATGAACATCGGTGATACAGTTTTTGAAGGTGTGGGATGGTAGAATATATCATGCTGCTTGGGAACTGTGTGAATAAGGGCCTAAGGACCTAGTCTACGTGTTTATAACAAATATGCACATACACGTGCACACATGATGCTTGGGAACTGTATGTATAGAGGGTCTAAGGACCTAGTCTACATGTTTATAACAAATATGCACATACACATGCATACATGCTGCTTGGGAACTATGTGTATAAGGGCCTAAGGACCTAGTCTATGTCTTTATAACAAACATGCACATACACGTGCACACATGATGCTTGGGAACTGTGTGTATAACGGGTCTAAGAACCTAGACTATGTGTTTATAACAAATATGCACATACATGTGCACACATGATGCTTGAGAACTGCGTGTATAGCGGGTCTAAGGACCTAGACTACGTGTTTATAACAAATATGGACATGCAGCCTTCTTCTGTCTTCAAATTCACCTAGCTGTGCCCACACTCAACCTTATTTATCTTAGCTTTGATGATTAACCAAGGAAGACAAAGAAGCAGATGATGGTGTATAATGTTTCTTAGTGAGCTTGTTGGATAGTGATGTGTTAAATTAATGCTGCTACTAAAGGAAGATAAGCCCCTGTTGCCACCTCCTGAGGATTCCAGAAACAAATGTGAGAAAAGTCTCTATAGCCAGCCTGACAGTATAGAGTTACTCACTAACCAGAGGATTTGACTGAGAAATCTACAAGGTTTTAACTGTTTTTTTTTCAATAGGGATCCTAGCTTTGGTATAACCATAAGTTGTGTTGATTTTTCCCCCCCAGAACGCCAACCGGGCATCTCTATGGCCAATTCCAATACTGTTCCTTCAAGTTCAGCTGGGATCAGCAAGGAGCTGATTGATCTCCAGCCCCTCATTCAGTTTCCGGAGGAAGTGGCCAGCATCCTGACAGAACAGGAGCAGAACATTTACCGAAGGGTCCTGCCCATAGACTACCTTTGTTTCTTAACCAGGGACTTGAGTTCCCCTGAATGCCAGAGCTCCCTGCCCCGTCTCAAAGCTTCCATCTCAGCACCCATCCTCACCTCTCAGAATGGCGAGCACAATGCCCTTGAAGACCTCGTGATGAGATTTAATGAGGTAAGGAACCACTCAGATGTCTCCATATTTGAGCCACCATCTGTGATTCTTAAGCATGTTTCTCGTCTGGGGTCTGTCTTTGATAACTCTTCTATCTGTCTTGCTGTTTCCATGATGGCCAGTTTTCCTTCCAGGCCCTGAGATAACCACCACAGTCTTCTTCCTTCTCTCTGCAGCCTAGCTGCCTGCAAATCTGATGGAGTCTACAAACATTTCAGCCCCTAGACTCCCCACCACCCACTCCCAGCAGTGTTTCTGAGACCTGTGTCTCAATTGTCAGCTTTGACAGCATGAACCCTGGCCACATCTATCACTTCTCCTCAGAAACATAAAAGACTAGCGCCTGGGGTTCCTCGTATAAGGAAACATGGACATTGTTACTGAGGAGTGTGAATCGCTCCACTCCTCTCTCTGCAGACTTTCAAAGTCCTCCCCACCAGAAAGTCACCTTAAAGCCTCAGAGAACACGCCAGAAGCCAGTTCTAAAGAGGGCAAGAGTGACTGGAGTTTGGGAACACTGAAGGTGGAGCTTCTGTGTGGCATCCAGAGATGGAGCAGGGATGGGGACCAATGGCTGGCATCTCTATGGCTTAAGTCAAAGAGGAAGTGACAGGAAGGAGATGCAAGTCTTTGTCTTAAAGGAGACTTCTCTCTCCATAAAGTGCCCCACACCCATAGAGTTCGTTTTTTTGTTCTTTTTATACTTTTATTTTATTTTTGCCCCAATTGTTAAGTTACAAAATTTTAATATGGCCATTGTAGGTTCTTGGTTGGTTGAATTCCACAGATAGCACAGTTTCTGATTTGGGTCAGTAGTGAGCACCATCTAATGCGAAGAGGACTCTCATTGTGGGTCATGTGTATCTCAGTTGACAGAGGGCCAGTCAGCCTTTGCTACATGTGCCCTTCCTACCTCCAGGCCTCAGTCTGCAGCCTCCGTATCTGGCCAGAAAAGACCCTGTCGATGGTGGTAAACACTACTGACCAGGATGAAGCCCAGTAAATTAAGGAAGTGTTAGAGGCTGAGCCCAACGGACTCCATGTCCAGGCATGTCCCCAAAGCCCATTCCTCAGAGAGAAGCCTGTGTCCACAATGGCAGATTCACGATGACCATTTTACGTGCGTCACTTAGGATCTCTTCACAGCGACCCTGGGGAACAGCTTTCCCACCCTACCAACAGGGAAACCAGGGTGTAAGGACAGTCACCAGCTCAGATTACGCAAAGGACCGGTGGCTGTTGTGAGACACAAACCCATACATTCTGGGCTTTCGCCACTACCTGTCACCTGCATCGAGGGTGATATTTGCCATAGCTGTGGCTGTCCATCTGCTCCAAACTAAATTGGAATCACTGGGCACTCACAGGAGACCTTGGAAACCACACCAAGCCAGAGTTGTTCTTGGTTTTTTTTTTTTAAATAAATCTCCTGGTGTTCTTGATTTTTCTTACTGATAAAAAAGGACGGGAAAATGAAAGTTCCCGTAAATGGAGTGATTTTACTGTTTCGTGACTTATTTTAAATTCCCAGCTCTATTTACTCTCGCGTCTTTAAGACCCTATTCTTGTCCTTTTTTAAAAAATTAGACCTTGACTTACAAGTGAATTGCCAGAAGTTTTAAAATCTAATTTTAAATCACAGTTGGACTTTTTCCATCCGTGCCAAAGCCTTGGGAGGGAGCAGAGCTAGGCATGGGGCACCCACATCTGGGGTGAGGTATGCTTCAGAGCATCTCTGAAAATAGTTTAGCAGCAACTTCAGAACATAAACAAGATTTCTGGGAAAACACTCAAACTGCTTATGAGAATAGAGTGTTTTCAAGTATCCTCAAGCATCTATTTTCATACAAATCAGAGGCAAACTAATTAAAGCATCAGTCTGGGCCGCGATCAAAGGCAGATTCAAAGGGATTGCCATCAACAGCCTGGGCGGGGCTAATTCTGTTCACCATGTACTAAAATGTGGAAAGGCTGTGTAACATTCAAAGGGAAGGATACAAGAGCACCTTTCAAATACTTACAATGGACTGCCTCCAAATTAGTGTGGCTTTCCACAGTGGAATGAAAGGACACGGGGCTGGGGAAACAGGTGGAGCCTGGAGGTCATTGACCAGTGCAGCCCAGCTGAACTGATGAGTTCCAGAGTCAATGAGAAACCCCGACTCAAAAAGTAAGGTGGAGATAAATTGAACCGGACACCGATATCTGGCCTCTACATGTGTGTGTGCGCGCACACACGTTGACACACATCTGCATTCACATATACATATACATATGGCTATCTAGGTACATACACCACAGAACAAATAACGATGGTATTGAGGCAATTAAAGTCCGCATGAAAACACAACAGCCACCAACTCTGTGTGTAGAACCACTGAGGCATTTCAAAGTTATTAAGCACAAAGAAATGGATCAGAAGTGGGGGTATTTGCAGGATCCCTAAGCAACTTTCCACAGGATCCTTGCTAATCACGTAGAAAAATAGAAGAGGGCAGAAACCCAGCCACAGATACTCTCTGAAGCTTCCTTGACCAGTAAAGAAATATATCCAGCTGTGCCCTTACTTATCCTGCTTTAAAGAGGTGTGACGTCACCTCTGTGTGTTCTTGCCACAGAGGCAGACCTAGCTCTAGTAGTGGGAAAATGTCAGGCATACCCAGGCTGAGGGACAGGCAATGTTCTAGAATGTGTCAAGGTCATGAAAGGTAAAAAATCTGAGTCACTCTCAGCATTGAAGAGGAGACTTGACTAGCATATGTAGTGTCAAATTCTAGTGAGCATGAGATTTGAAAAAATAGAGGGAAAGTGATGGGAAAATAGTAAGATGCCATTTTTATATTTTTTGATATTCAACTGTAAGTCAACAATAATTCAGCTTTGCATTGCGGCATTGATGTTTGTTTATGTCCTGATTTTCTTACTGATGCTGTGGTTGTGAACAAGATTAGCATCCAGGGAAGGTGGGTGTAGCATATGTGGGAACTCTATACTGTTTCTACAGCTTTTTGGTAAATTTAAAACAATTTCAAAATAAGTTTTAAAATAACACAATGAGCTCAGAAAGGTGGAGTCACTTGTTCAAGGTCGCACAGTAGCTAAGTAGATATCAGACCCCGGGTTTCTCTTCAGTCTGTCCTTTCTTACTGCCTGTCTGCTTTTTAAATTATGAAAAACCAACTTCATACTAAAACTGGAAGTTCTGATTCAGAATTTAATTAGCCTTAATCTCTTTCCATGTTTTTTTCTAAGTCCCTTGAGCATTTATTTTCCTTTATTTGTTTCTATTTTTTTTTATCTGTTTTCTATTTTCTAGACTTCTGCCACCAGACCCCTATTCATTCATTCATTTATGCAAGATACATTTTCTGCATGGCTACTGGGCTTTTGCCTTCTCACCTTTCCCAAAAATGATAGGCCAAACATATATTTTAAAATAAAAAAAACTAGCAATATTTCACCATGGAACTTAACAACATTAACCCATATTTCGGTCTTGTCAAAAGTGTAGGGAATTTATTCCTTAGCACATCATCGGATCCTAAAGAGAAGAAAGAGAATGCCAACCATCGCAGAGCGTTGAGTCCCCAGGGAGAGGCAGTTGCGTTTATTGGTGCAGTCGGTCATCCTGGCCCATTTATTCAGCACATCTCAGGAGCAGGCCAGTTGGTGGATGTCCTCTAAGGAAAGTAAATAAGAGTCCACAGCTGCCAGAGCTACCAGGGTCAGACACAAATAACTACCAAAAAAGGCAGCAAGTGCACACGGTGTGAGTGCCGCAGACGGTGTGGGTGGAGGGGCTGCGGTGGGAGACTGCAGCCCCCTCTGCTGAGCTCCGGAGTCTATGGCTGGGCATTGAATGGCAGATGATACCAGGAAGTGAGAAATTGTGGGACAGGCAGGGGCATCGCGCCAGGAAGACAATCCTCCGAATGCTTTCTGTCCTAAGAAAGACTTCCTGGCATAGTGAGGTAGCTCACACTTGAGCGCCAGGAGAACCTATGAGCTAGACATTTCCCACATCCCAACAACTGTACACACAGACTTGTCCATAATGAAGGGAAAGGGAAGAAAATTCCTGATGCAATGTTGCATAATGTTTGTTCTCAGGAAAGTATGGCTGAAATGCAGCTCAGAGCAGAACCATGAAACAGCTAGACAGGTTTTACTGACATGTAGGAAGGCCAGGAGATAAATCACTGACAGCATTTCTTCCCATGCCCTTTTCCCTGTTCTGTAAGAGTAAGGTGCCCCTTAGGCAGGCACCTTACCCTGTCTTTCTCCTTGAGAATACCCAGAAGCCCATTGGAGGAGAAGGTCCTTAAGCAGATAGGCATCAGATCTATCCTGCATTCAGCCCTGTGTATTTGGTCTGACAGACAGATCTTTCTGAACCTTTTTCGGCTGGACCTGTCCCTCAGGCCATATCTTGACCTTAAGCTCCCATGAGCCCAAATGCCCTCTCTTCCTTTGGATGAGCTGCCTTGCTTCCTGCCCACACACGAAGCCTCTTTCTCGGAGAGTCTCAAATCACATTCGTCTCACTCTCTTCTTCTTCCTTTACCCAGTTTCTGCTGCTAGCCAACATTCTCTTTGATCTTTGTTTTCATTCCCCTTACAATAAACTCCCAAGCCATTTTCCTTTTCTAGAAGAGACAGGGGCATTTTCTTTACGTCTTCTTTACCACAGAGATCAAAAGCAGCTGAGAAGAGGCAGGGGGAATTTGAAGTGCCCCCCTTACTTTTCCCTTGCTCTTTTTCTCAGCATGTCCATGGTGTGACACGGGGTAAGGAGGGAGCTTTCTAGGCTCCTAGTTCCAAGTCTTTACTCCCAAAATATTATGCTCTGTAATGTGGGCCTCTGCCCTTGGGTGTTGTTCCCCTGTGGGGACTGGTTTGCAAGATCTGTTCCTAAAGTGACTTTTAGACTCCACAGCCTGTCACTGCTCACACCATGGCCATGTTCTCTTCCATGCCACAGATAGTTGCTACCTCTGGCTGAAGGGTCTCATTCAGGAGCCTGTAACAGCAGGTTTTACTTATTGAGTAGTCCTTGGCAAGACCACTTTTCTGAGCACCTCTTCTATACTGGCTAGTGTGGAGGCAGATCCCAAGCCCTGCGTACCACATGGACCCCAGAGGCCTCTAGACCCTGCCTGTTATCACCCATGTGCAGCTGTGTAATTCACCAACCTGCTTTTCTCAGACACACAAACTTGGTGAGCCAGAGCAGCTCTGGTCTTGCTTATCCCTTCCACCTGGAAGATTTCATGAGATGCATGAGTTCAGCAGCTCAGAGGTCCCATGTCTATAAAGAATAGACACAGTGGTATTCCTAGGGAAATGATAAACAAGAAAAACAAGCCGTGTTTCCGGCTGGCAGCAGTGCCACATGCCTTTAATCCCAGCTCTCAGAAGGCAAAGGCAGGTAGATCACTGTGAGTTTGAGGCCAGACTGGTCTACAGATCTAGTTCTAGGATAGCCAGGGCTACCCAGTAAAACTTTGTCTTGAAAAACAAGTAGTAGTAGTAATAATAATAATAATAAATAACCATATTTCTTGAGAAAAGCAGTCTGAGCTTAGTGTCTGTCCGTTGCCCCCCTCCCCCCAGCTCCTTCTGTATTCCCAATTCCCCCTGTCTTTCCCCAATGACAGGACTAACTGCAGCAGATTCTGACACCTGGCTGGAAGTCTGCCTTGTTGGCACTGAGGACAGACAGTTTCTCCACACAAGCAGAATACAGAGCATGGGGTGGTGGTGAGGTATGGTCCTTCACTTTAAATGTTTGGGGGGAAATAGTTCTGAACATACATAGCCAACGGCGTTAAGAAATGTTTCCCATCAAATTATTTTTCTATTTTGTAAAAGCAGGCAGCTGAGCAGTCTGTTCGGGGCCTCTGTATAAACTCTCTTCTTCAAATGAATACATATGGAGGCACAGAAGCTGGTAAAGACACTTGAGGAAGTAAAATTCCACCTCACTGGAAAATCCATTTTGTCCTTGACAAAAGCATGCCTCCCAGGGGTATGTGTCTCCCCAGAAGGTCCTTTTTCTCCGAGAGCAGTGTTGACTTGGTATGATAATCTTGTAATCCCAGCTACTCAGGAGGTTGAAACAGGAGAAAACACTTGAGCCCAAGAGTTTGAGGACAGTCCCAGCAACATACCAAGACACCGTCTAAAAACAAAAACTATAGTGACGGCACAGAGGCTCAACCTGGTGCGCAGCAGTCTAAGAGCCAGCTTATCTCTTGGTTGCTAATCTATACAGGAGCTAGCTGATAGCAAATCTCACTCACAGTAGCATTTAGTAGCGACTGGGGATGATGGCACATTGTCAGTTGGAGGCAGCTTTGGAGACTAGCTGCTTGGATTTAATTCATCTTGCCCTGTTACCTAACCTGGAACCAACTATGTAATCCCTCACCTTTTCAGTCTTAGAGATCCAATATAGGGCCTCATGCACGCAAAGCAAACAGTCTACCACTGAGCGACAGCCCCGTCCTGAATCCCTCCTCTTTAAAGGGGGTAATGTGTTAGTTAGCTTTGCGATGCTCTGGTCAAATGCTTGAGAAATGTAACTTAAGGGAATAGGTTTCATTCCGGGCCATAGTTCCAAAGGGGTCAGCCCACAATCACCTTGTTCTGTTTCTGGGCCCAGAGTGAGGCAGTATATCATAACAGTGGGAACATGTTCACCTCAGGATAGCCAGGAAGCAAAGAGGGAATGTCTATACAGATCAGCTCGCTTCCTTTTCCTTTTCTTTCCCATCTAACCCACTGGCCTTCAGGGTGATGCAGCCCATATCCAGAGTAGGCCTTCCCCTGTTAGGAAATCTTTTCAGGAAACATCTTAACTGACACACCAAGAGGTAGAGGCATACCTTCCTAATTTAGGAGCTTCTCAAGCCAATCATATTGACAATCAAGGTAAACCATCCCAGGTGATAATAGTACCTGGCCCAGAGACATGGTGTGGGCAAAGCAATCATCAGAGAGCAAAGGCACAGTAGTTAGTCAATGTTAGAAGAAAAACAAGAAAACCCCACTAAAATAACTGTATTTTTCCAGAATAACTATTGATAACAAATTCCACTATTACTGTATTTTTATGTTCACCAGCCACTTAGCAAGCGAGGAAATACAGGCTTGGACCCACTAAGTTAAGGGTCTGTACTCTGAGAGCTAGGATGGGAACACAGGCATTCCGGCCTCCTGAGCCGTGTTCTTGGTGGTGTGCTTCTTAACTGAACGCTGGAAACACCTTATGTCTGAAGTCGGTTGTCTTCCTCTGAAGGAACCCATTTTCTACCCAAGAGGATTCAGAGCATCTCTCTAACTTCAGCACACTGTTGACATCAACCCTAGCCTCCCTTTCTGATACTGAAACCATCCATCACCTCCTTCACACCGGGAGACACACAGGAGAACCTACTGAAGGCCTGCTTCCCACTGTTCAAAAGTGCTTTTGAACACAAAAAGTGTTCAAAAAGAACACTTCAGTGCTGAGACTGGTAGACATAAGAATGGTATCCGTGGAAAGGAGGATAGGCAAGAATTAGGGCACATGTAAATATGTTATTACTATTGTCATTATCAGAAATAGTAAAAGTGACTCAGAGAAGCAGCAGCAGCCCTTCAAGGCCTTGGCCTTTGGAGATCAGACTACCTAGATGGCCTTGGACATGGTGGGAAAGCTCACATGAACTTCAGTCAGAGACTGGGCATTTGAGCCTGTCTGTGACTATATGAGCTGACCCTATTAGGATATTTGATTCAGTTCTTTGAGAAACCACGGTCTCAGAGATCTTTACTGCTCATGTAAGAGCCAAGAAGGAATGTATTTATGCTTTGCCAGGGATCTGCATTTGCCCAAAAGATTTAAACAGCCGTAAATCCAACTGCCATCTCAATGCTTCTCTTGGGCATTTTTTTCTACCAGCTTATGTCTCAACTGCTGTTTGGGCACAATGGTACATTATAGTGCAATACAGGCCAGCCTTCTGCCCTGGCAGAGTTTATGTTCTCATAATGCCTAAAAAGCGTCTCAAATATGCCCCAAACAAAACTATTGCCTCCTCCTCTCAGTTCACATAGCACCCAGGATTTTCTCTCCTCCCCCATCACAAGTCGTCTTTCTCCATAACCATCATACTTAACAGTGTCGCTCCCTTCCCAGGTGTTCAGTCCAATAACCTAAGATTTATCCCTGGCTGATGGTTTTTCTGAGCCCCCTGTGCCTAAACCATCAGTGAGTTCTAGTCATTCTTTCTAAATGCAGCCTGAACTGGACAACTCTTTCCGATTCATCTGTCACCACCTTGGAGGTGGCCACCCCTGCATCACGTCACTATAGCTGCCCTGCTATCCTGCTGTCATGCATTCATGCTCTGTTATCTGCTCTCAGCCCGGCAGCCGGAGTGATAAGGTTGTGAGTGTAAACACCCTGTTCCTTCGCTAAAAGTCCCCCTAATGGCTCAAGATCCTGCTTGAGTTTGCTTCCACCTGCCTTCCCATTCTAACTTCGTGTGGCCCCACCCACTGTCTCTCCGGCTCTGGTCTAGGCATGCAGAATTTCATTTTGTTCCTTGACTATATTGCTGTAGCTTCCTCCACATAGCCTCTGTACTTGGCGTTCTGTCTGCCGGGGACCTGTTTCTCTGGGTTATGCCACACACCTGTAGACTTGTCTTGATCAAATCTTAGTTCAAAGTTCAAGGAAACGATTGACTTGAGTTGGGTTTTTTTTCCTCCTTCCCCTATCTCTTCCTGTAACTTGTTCATGACTATATCTCTCTTTCCTTACATAGTGCCAGAATGTAGTACATGTTCAATAAATAAGTACTTAATAATTAATTATTTATTGAAATGGATGTTGTTAGAAATACAAAGAAAAACAACACATGCCTTTTTTAAAGGGATTTACAATCTAGTTTAAGGCATATAAGGTCTAAAATATTGAAGACACACACTAACAGTATGGGAGAGGTGGTAAGGATCAAGCACTCTGGGGTAGTGGGAAGAGGGGTGCTCTACTATGAAGTCTGGGCGTAAACCCTGGAATCCAAATCATTCTCACTGTGGGACTCCAGGCAAGTGTGATAGTTAATCCTCATTGTTGTGTTGATTGGCTTTGGGATCACCTAGGAGACATATCTCTGGGAATGCAAGTGAGGACCCTTCTGGAGAGGTTTAACTAACTAAGAAGGGAAGATCCACCCCATGGGCTAGAGTACCAGACTGAGTCCAAAGGGAGAAGGAAGAAGGTGAGCTGAGTATCAGCATCCATTTCTCTCTGCTTCCTGACTGTGGGTGCAGTGTGACAAGATGCCTCATGTTCCCACCCAGTGTCTTCTACCTTGACGGACTTTGAACCGTGAGCCAGAGTAATTCCCTGTTGCCAGTTACTTGATCGCAGTAATGATGACAGTAACTGACACAGCAAGTGAGCAACATGAGTTCAGCTTCTGTCTCCTGCCTTTAAAATGTGATGATTTTTATCAATTTCACAGGGTTCTTAGGACACTTAGTGTATTTAAAAGCACAGGATAGGTTCTCAGGAAATGAAGCTAGAATGATTCAAGCCAAGTGGGAGACAAAGGCGATGTTCGTGGGAGTTGAAGAGCAGGTCACACGGAGCATTTCCCTTGAGCATGTCCACAGTGTAGCTCCAGCTTGAAAATGGGGCTTTACCCAGGAGCAATGTTAACTCAGCCTCAAGGATATTTGAGGACCATGAAATGCCATTATTCACCAAATGCATTCTCTCACCAAATTTTTCTGAAAACGCTGAGCCTACAGTCATCTAACACATATTTCTCTAAGTTTTTGAGATTATAATATAATTATACCATTTCCCCCTTCCTTTCTCCCCCTCCAAATCCTCCTGTATACTCTTTCAAATTCATGTTTTCAGGGCTGACCATTTGATATCGGATAACCAACTGGTGCGCTCGTCCCTGGGGTGGACTTACTTTTCTGGCTCTCAGCATTCCTTGGTTGCCTGTAGTTCCTTTTGTAGGACTGAGGCCTGAGGCCTCATGGACCTTCCCCTCCACTTCAGCATTTCTACTGGTGTTGTCCTTGTTCAACTCATGTGTAAGCAGTCATATTGGTGAGACTTTATGGGTCTAGCCTCTGACATTACTAGGAGACACAATCTCACAGCAAACGCCCTGATCTTGTGGCTCTTAAAATCTCTCTGCCCCCTCTTCCACAATGTTCCCTGAGCCTTTGGTGCAGGAGTTGCTTTGTAAATGTAGCCATTAGTAATGGGAACCACAACTCTGTATTTTGATTGGTTGGTTATGGCTTTCTGTAGTGGTCTCTGTTGCAAAAAGGGTTTTGTTACTTTTGTTTTATTTTGTTTCTTGATGCATGGTGATGGCAGCAGTTATCTGAGGGTACAAGAAAAATGCTTGGAGTATAGTTAGGGATTATGCTGGTTTAGCAAAATGGTGATTTGTAGGTTCTTCTCGAGGATTCACGACTTCAATAGCCCTGGGTATTTGGGTAGATTTCCAGTTCCAGGCATGCTTGTCCCCTTCTTGAGTGGATCTTAAGTCCAACTAGAGAGCTGTTGGTTACCAACAAGGTATATGTGCCACTCTTGTGTAGTCATTGTTGTGGCTCACAGGTGCCATAGCAGAATAGGACTGTAGGTCGCTCCCCCCCTTTGGAAGTTTCCATGGTGCCATCTAGTACTGTCAAAGCTAGTCCCCTGAGCTAGACGCCTCTGGACCCTGCTTCTAAACTACATGGTGTCTTTAGGATTAGGAACTTACCTTCCACCTCTGTGGGGCAATGAAGGGAAACAGCAATAGTCTGTAATGCTTTGGGGATCTCTTGGACAACCCTGACTTCAAAGGAGGACTTCTCATGCCTGATATTAAGGTTTTTTGTTAGATGGTGGTTGGCTCTTATGGGAAGTGTGGTCAGCCCAGATGAGGAAACATCCTTTAAACTGTATATGTATATACAGACTTATGAACGCTTCATGTTCTTTAGCACATTTAGCTTTCATATCGCACTGAAGAGACGGAATCACTGTATGTTGGTTATTTTTTTAATCAATGTGACAAAATGCCCAACAGGAGCAACTTAAGACCAGATTTATTTTGACTCAGTTTCAGTGACTTGACTGTATCTTTTCAGGGAGTTGGAACAGAGAACACATATCATGGTGACCAAGAAATAGAGAAGGGATATACACAGTCCCCTAGCACAAATCCTCAGTGACTTTTTCCTCCAGCTAACCCTTCCTCCTAGGCACTCCTCAATCCAATCAAGTTGACAGCCAAGGTTTACCACTGCTTTATTTTGATAATATGAATACCGAGGTTCAGAAAGGATACACAATTTGCCCAATATTACATAGCCACAAAGTGACTAGGCCAAAAGGATACTTGGGCTTTGGTTGACATCAAAGCCTATACTCTGTGCATACATATAAGATTGCATCTTACAAATGTATATCATGGAACGCTATATTTTTAAACTTTAAAGAGTAACCCAGTGAGATCATGATATTGTCTCCCAGCACAAGTCATGTGGGATGTTTACATGTACTCTGTAGAAGGGCAGTGCCCGTGTTCTAATGTAAAAGCCACACTGTGAGCAAACAATGAGAAGGAAGTTGTTGGATTTATTTTTTCTAGTTATGTCAGGATATATGAGGACTCTCCCATTCGAGCATTTTGGATGCTCACCTTCCTAGACCTCGATGGAGGGGGGAGGACCTTGGACTT
>LOJH01013568.1:0-10928 GCA_001685095.1 Ellobius talpinus
GGCTTACTGGCTGTGGGAACTGGGCAGGACAGAAACCCCAACAAGCAGCCCCTCTTGTTACACCCATGGAGGCTCCCTGGTTGTCGGCTCAGCCTCTGTGAGCCTCTATAGTCCCAGGTTAGTTGATTCTGTGAGTTTTCTTGCAGTGTCCTTGTTGTGGAACATTATTTTAAGATGTGTTACCTTTGTTTATGCTGAGTAACATTTGTTTTAATGATGCAAAGATGTGTTGCCTTCTTTTACATTGCATTTGTTTAACTCTGTGAAGCTGTGTTACTTTGCCTGCCTAAAACACCTGATGGTCTAACAAAGAGCTGAACGGCCAATAGTGAGGTAGGAGAAAGGGGTTGGCAGGCAGAGAGAATAAATAGAAAGAGAGATCTGGGAAGAAAAGATCAAGGAGTGAGAAAAGAAGGGGCCAGTTCCCCTGTCACACAGCCAGACATGGAATAAGACAGAAAGAAAAGATATACAGAAATAGAGAAAGGCAAAAGCCCAGGCAAAAGGTAGATGGGATAATTTAAGTTAAGAAAGAAAAGCTGGCTAGAACCAAGCCAGGCTAAGGCTGGGCATTCATAAGGAAGAGTAAGTTTTCATGTGTGGTTTCTTTGGGAGCTGGTGGCAGGTCCCCTAAAAGAGTAAGAATAGGAATAAAACAACACCTACAGTCGTTGACCCCTCTGGCTCCTACACTCCTTTCTCCTCCTCCTCTGCAGGATTCCCCAAACTCTGCCTAATGTTTGGCTATGGGTCTCTGTATCTGTTTCCATCAGTTGCTGGATGAAGGCCCTCTGATGACAATTGGGCTAGTCACCAACCTGGTCACAGGAGATGTCCAGTTCAGGCTACATGTCTGCTATTGCTAGACATCTACTGTATGGTCTTTCCTGTAGATTCCTGGGAGAGTCCCTCATGCCATGGTTTTGCCTGGCCCCCAAATGTACCCCTTTCTAGTAGTCTCTTTCAGTACCCATCCCCAATGACTTAATCACTCATGTTCCCATCCCTTCTCGCCTTCAGTCCACTCATGAAATCTCTTAAATTCCCCCTTCTCAGGGAGGTCCTGGTATCCCTCACCCATGAACGCTCTTTTTTTTTTTATTAACCTAGTCTCTTTGGGTCTATGGATTGTGCATAGTTATCCTTTATTTTACAGCTAATATCCACTTATGGGTGAGTACATACCATGTTTGCCTTTCTCAGTCTGGGTTATATCACTCAGGATGATTTTTTCTAGTTCCATCCATTTGCCTCCCAATTTCCTGGTGTCCTGTATTTAGCAGCTGATTAATACTCCATTGTACAATTGTACCACTTTTTTTTATCCATTCCTTGGTTGAGGGACATCTAGGTTGTTTCCAGGTTCTGGCTATTACAAATAAAGCTGCTATGAACATAGTTGAGCAAGTGTCCTTGTGGTATGATTGAGCATCCTTTGGGTATATGCTCAAGAGTGGTATAGATGGGTCTTATGATAGGTTGATTACCAGTTTTCTGAGGAGCCACCACACTGATTTCCAAAGTGGCTGTACAAGTTTGCACTCCCACCAGCAGTGAAGGAATGTTCTCCTTGCTCCACATCCTCTCCAGGATGAGCTGTCACTTGTGCTTTTGATGTTAGCCATACTGACAGATGTAAGATAGAATCTCAGAGTCATTTTTATTTGCACTTCCCTGTTAGATAAGGATGTTGAACATCTCCTTAAGTTTTTCTCTGCCATTTGAGAGTCTTCTGTTGAGAATTCTCTGTTTATATCTGTACCCTATTTTAGTTGGATTATTTGTGTTTTGATATCTAGCTTCTTGAGTCCTTTATATAGTTTGGAGACTGGCTCTCTGTTGGGTGAGGGGGGTGGTGAAGAGCTTTTCCCATTCTGTATGTTGCCATTTGTTCTACTGACGGTGTCCTTTGCTTTACAGAAACTTCAGTTTCATGAGGTCCTATTTATTGTCAATCTTAGTTCCTGTGCTATTGGTGTTCTGTTTAAGAAGTTGACTCCTGTGCCAATGCTTTCAAGGTTAGTTCCCACTTTCTCTTGTTTTAGGTTCAGTGTATCTGGGTTCATGTTGAGGTGTTTGCTCCACTTGGACTTGAGTTTTGTGTGGAGTGATGGATCTGGATTGATTTGTATTCTTCTACATGCCAACATTCAGTTAGACCAGCACCGTATGTTGAAGACACTTTCTTTTTTTTTTCATTGTATAATTTTGGCTTCTTTGTCAAAAATCAGGTGTCCATAGGTATGTGAATTTATGTCAGGTATCCAATTTGATTCCATTGATCCACCTGTCTATTTTTATGCCAATACCATGTGGTTTTTATTACTATAGTAGAATTTGACATCAGGGATGGTGATACCATGGAGGCATTTTCTTAACTAAGGTTCCTTCTTCTTAGATGATTCTATCTTCTGTCAAGTTGACAAAAACCTAACCAACACATTTGACCCCTTGTCAACTTGATGCATAAATACACCAATGTTAAACTATAATCTTTCCTTCTTGTTTAGCCCTAAGATCTCAAGTTGATATCACGAGGCATGTCCTGTGAGTGGAACATTCCAGATGCAGCTCTACTTCCGCACTAGGCAGCAGTGGCTCCTCGTATTTTGTAGCCTTCCCATGTTGGAGTAGAATACTCTAAGCTTCTACCTTTGTCATTTAAAGGGCATCTTAGTAGGAAATCAGAGTGAGTTTTAACTTGGAAGGCAAAAACCTACTTCTAAGGAAAGTGATCTGGAAGAAGCCCCATGAATGGTCAAGAACGAATGTGGTGGGGAGGGGGGGGAGAGGGGTGTAGGGCACAAAGTTGCTAGGAGAAAAGGACCATATCTGTGGAGTAGGACCAGCACGGACCAAATACTGACGTTTGTAATACTGGGCTGTCAGGAGCCTATTGAAGGAGATGAAAGTGTAAGCTAAGGACAACTCAGGACATTACCCTGCACACTTTGACTGAAGCTGCTGAGGGGAGGGCATGAGAAATGGGACTGCCATTGGCTGGATCATGGTCCGCTTTGAACCCTGAGTGATTGTGTGAGCAGGAGACGTGTGTGTCTGAGCAAGAAAATCTCTGTGTGTCAAAGGAGCAGGGGCTTGCAGAGGTTATCCATTGCAGAGGGGTGACCCAGAAGGGTCCCCCTCCCCCCACGGCAATGTTTGCCAGATCCCGACTGACCGCGTACAATTTTAAGCAAAAGCTAATCTTCAAAGTACACGCCAGTGCAATACCAGATAATGGTTTTGTTGTCTAGTAACGATGGGAATTTCTCTCTCTCGTTTTTATCTCTTCAATAAATATTTATGGAGTGTCTACTGTTTGACAAGCATTAAGCTGGGACATATAAACAAATAATTAAAATAATTGCAGACAAATGTGAACATGTTAGAGGTTTGCACAGAGTGCCTTGGAAATATTCCCCACTTATTTACACAGCTTCACATAAATGTGCATGAAAAGGGCCATTTTCTCACAGGGCATGGCTCCAGTGTCCTCTTAAGCTCCCTTTGAGCATGTTTCAGATAAAATGAAGGCTCAGCCTTCTGAGGGGAAGTGGCCTCAAGGTCTAGCACCTTTTGACCTGGAGGGAATGAAGCAGGATAGTGGGCTGGGACTCTCTTCCTAGTTATCTAGTTAAAAGTGAATCTCTCAGCCCTAAACAGCAACCAGATTACAGCCCTGAACAACACATGCTGTGGTGGCTGTCACGTATGCTGTGGTGGCTGTCACGTATGCTGTGGTGGCTGTCACGTATGCTGTGGTGAGCAGCAGGTGCGTTGGTCACACTGTTTTGATTTTAGTGGGGCTATAACTTTAGGGAAGCCTTCTCAGTGGCTTTCCTGAAAAGCTCCACAAATGTTGGGGTGCCTTTCTGCAACTAGGCTGTACTTTCACCAATAGCCTTTCCTGGGCTCTCTTCAGAGACTCCAGTCCTGCCACACAATGGCCAAGCCTCAGCAGCTCTCCATGACCACTTCATGCCGTCAAACCATGTGATGTCATCAAACCAAAGGGACTCTTACACTACCAAGTTTGGCGATTAGCATGAATCACAGCCTTGGCCACTTCTGGAACACAGCTTCTGGGTGCTGACCCTGAGGAAACACTTCCCAGATTTCAAGTCAGCCATGCTGGTCTCTCACTAGTCAGAGCCAATTCTTCATCTCCAGCCGACCAGACACCACCGATTCTTCATGCAGGTGGCCTAGTAGAGTCTTTGCTTCTCTCTGAAACGTCATAAGCCAGGCCTTCATCTTCTCCACTGCTCTCAGTGTTCTTATCTTCCAAGCTCCTACAGGACAGCCCACTGAGCTTTCAATACCCAATGACTTTTCTAGCTCAAAGTTCCAAAGTCTGTCCACAATCCTCCCCCAAACATGTCTGTCTGAAATAGCCCGCTATCCTGGTATCAACTTCTGTCCTTGTCAGGGTTTCTATTGCTGTGATGAATACCATGACCCAAAGCAAATTGGGAAGGGGGAAAGGGTTAATTTGACTTACAGTCCCCCATTGCAGTCCACCATCTAAGGCAGGAAGTCAAACAGGTCAGGAACCTGGATGCAGGGGCTGGTGCAGAGGGCATCGAGGGATGCTGTTTACCAGCTTGCTCCTCATGGCTTGCTCAGTCTGCTTTCTTAAGGACCCCAGGATAGTACCAGCCACAATGGGATGGGCCCTCTTCCATCAATTATTAATTAAGAAAATGCCCTGGATCTTATGGAAACGTTTTCTTAGCTGAGGCTCTCTTCTTTCAGATGAATCTAGCTTTAGTCAAGTTGGCATAAGACTAATGAGGACAGCAAGAAAGTAGAGTGTTCCACAGGATGCAAGGAATGCACGAATGCCTTCTTCTGCAAGATCCAAAGGAGGCCTGGGCCTTTGCGCAGGAGTGCTGTCTCCGTCATTCTGTCTCATCAACATGTTTCTTGCTTTTTCACTTAGATTTTTCTCTTCCCCATGAACTAAGAATTAGCTTGTTCTGTTTCACAAACTTTTCCAGCTGTTCAGAGATAAATTACTTGAATTTGTTTGTTGAGTTAGGTGGAACTCAAATCTTTGCAATACAGAGTTTTGTTGCTCAACAAAAAGGACTCTGTTTATTTGGCTCTTTTGAGTTCTTTTTGCTTCATAGTTTTATGCCTATGAGAACTTACACAATAATTTTTAGTTAATTGCTAGCTTACATTCACTGTACAGTGGATTTTTTTCCTAAGACATTTTCCAGCAAATTAATATTGGTGATGTATTAGAAAAAATATTACCCATTGATATATTGTATCCACTGTTTCTGGATCCTTTCTATTGATTTAATAGTTTTGAGTGGATTTTCTTAAATTTGCTAGACACGTATTACCTTCCAAGTCCGAGAGTATGTTAAGAGAAAGAAACAAGACTGAGAAAGATAAGTAAGATCTGTTTTCTCTCACATGAAGAATAATAAGAAACACACATGAAAATGAGATGGAACTGTTAGAGAATAGCAGGGGACAGTGGGAAGGGACAAATATGGGAGAATGTGCTCGAAGTACTTTATAGACCATGGAGGCCCAAAAACGTGAGCCTATTTCCACCTTGTCTGAAGGTCAGGGTTGTGTAGCAACCACTGCAATCAGTTTCAGAACATTCTAAGCACCCCAAATAGCACCACATCACCCAGCTCCTACGCTTTAATTTCTTCTTACCATCCCAAGGCAATGGCTTCTCTCTCTCTATTGATTTGTCTGCTCTAAGCATTTTACAGAGTGAAATTATGTTTATTGTGGTCCTTTGTGATTTGTCCTTTTTCAGTTGAGTGATAAGGTTTATCCATGCCATAACGTGTCTGGGTATGTCGTTATTTTAGGAGTTAAACAATATCTCACTGGGTAATGACATCATTTTTGTTTTTCATTTGCAATTTGATGAACATTTGAGCTGTTGAACATTTCTTTTGAATATTTTGTGTAAGTTTTCTATGAGTTTCCATGTAGAAGCTTCTGTGTGCTCACATCTTCATCTTCTTTGAGTAATTCCCCAGGAGAAGATCTTCTTGCTTCTTTGTTAAGGTTTTGAGGAATGTTGGGCTGTTTACCAAAATGACGCAGTATTTAGCTCGAGTTTACAAAAGCTTCACTTTCTCCACAATATCACCCACACTTTGTTATCTGATCATTTTTTGTTTTAGTGTTTTTACTAGCATTTATTAATTATACTTAATAATGGGGTTCATTGTGGTGTTTTCATGCATACACATACAGAATCACCTCCCCCATCCTCATCATCTTCTTCCCACTCCCCTAATCCTCTTCCTCTTTCTAATTAGCTTTCTTTCTACTTTTATTTCCTTTTGGGGTGTGTGTGTGTGTGTGTTTGTCTCTCTGTGTGTGTCTGTGTGTGTCTGTGTGTGTGTGTGAGAGAGAGAGAGTTTCTATGTGCAAATTTTATTAGAGTTGTTTACTGTAATCTGGGTGAGGTGTTATTTATAGGAGCATGGGCAAATGGACAACTAACCAGGGGCTACACCACTAAAGGAAATGATTCCCCCTCCCCACCAACCACTAGCTGTACATAAACCCTCAGGGAGGCACAGGGACCCATGAACCTCACCCCCCCTCCCAAGGCAGAGTGCTGATGGTTTCGATCTTGAGCAGACTGTCACACTTTCTGTGGGTTCGTGACAGCCATGACATGCCCAGAACTCAGCATTCCACACTGGCTCCTTCTTCCTCCAGCTTTTATAGTCTTTCTTCTCCCTCTTCTAAAAGGGTCCCTGAGACTTGGGGGGGGGGCATGCTACAGCTGTCCTGTTTATGGCCGGGCACTCAGTCACTTATTCTCAGCATATTGACCACTTGTGAGTCTCTGGGGTTAATACTGACCACTCTAAAAGGAGGCTTCTCTGACCAAAGCTGGCCACAGCAGCAATCTATAATCAATTGCTTTCTGATTGCTTTTGAGATCTGTGCCACAGGCAAGTGTTCCTGCTTGGTGCCATCAACCTGCTGAAGAACCAATGTCTGGCCCTAATGGAGAGTCTGCTGCTGTTGTCTTCCTAAATGGATGTGATGTGCCCACCACATTGCCTTTAGGTAGCTGCGTTTATCTGGCCATTTGATGATGTCATCTCAGTGGGTGTGTTTCCTCGTAGGCCTGATTTGCATGTCCCTCATGAATGACATTGTTCAGCATCTTTTCCTGTGTTTGTTGGTCATTTGGATGGATTCTTGAGAAATGTCTAAATAACTTTTGTTTGTTTGTTTTCTCCTAAACAAGTCATAAGAATTCTTCCATGTCCTAGCTCCTGCTGTTTACAGTTGGGTGATTTCCAAGTGGCTTCCATTCTAGAGGTTGTCTTTCTCCTTGAAGCAATGAAGTTCTTGGTTTTTTGCTTTTGAGCTCTTAACTTTGATGAAACCCAATTCATCCATTTCTTTAAATATCGCTTTTGCTCTTTTGATGTCATATGGGAGAAAACTTTGCCACATGAATCATCATAAAGATTTATGACTTTTACCCCATTAGTTCGGCTATAATGTGATATCATAGTCTGGGTAGTTTACAAAGAGAAGTTTGTTTACTCACAGTTACAGAAGCTAGGACATTCAAGACCAGGGTGCCAATGTTTTCACATCCTCTCACGGCAGAAGAGGAAGGACAAACAGGGTGACCCTTGGGTCTTTATATAGTAAATGGGCACAATAGCCAATCCACTGGGGCAGCCATCCTCACGGCAAAACCAGTCCATTTTTGTCCTAAATGCCTCTTTAGGGCTCATGCCTCCACCTTTTTGGGGGGGGGCACAATCAGACCATGTCAGTTTTTTCAATGTGTTTTACAATTTCGCTCTTATATTTATATCTTTAATCTGCTACATCTAATGATATGAGAGAACGCTCAGCTAGACTCTTTGTGTCTCGTTCCCTGTTAGTTCCTTCTTTTGAAAAGACTGTTCCTTCCCAAGTAAGTGGCCTTGGCAGTCATGTTGAAATCCCACTGACCCCAGATATGTGGGTTTGTTCCTGGATCCTCCCTCTTTCCCCATCACTGTGCCTGTCTGTCTGTCTGTGTGTCTGTATTTGTGCTAGCCTATGCTGTCTCCATTGCTCTCACTTTATTTTGAATTTGGAAGATTGAGTCCTACATTTTACCCTTATTTTTCAAGATTGTTCCAGCTATTCTAGATCTATTGAACACTAAATTTATCCATATTAAATTTTAGAATCAACTTATCAATTTCTATATAAGTGTTTCTGTTGCTGTGCTACAAGTCTTGGCCCTAAAACAGTTTAGAGGTCACAATCCATTGCTAAGGGAAGTCAGGGCAGGCTCTTAAGCAGGAACGTGAAGCAGGAACCATGCAAGAACAATCATGCTTAGCTAGCTTTCTTATATGGTGGCCCAGGACCACCTGCCTAGGGACAGTACTGTCCACAGTGGACCCAGCCCTGTCAAGACAGCCTCTCAGATCCGGGCCATCCTTCCATAGAGACCCTTCTCAGGTGACTCCAAGCTGTGTCAAGCTGGCAGTTAAAAGGACGCTAACATTAGTTGGAATACACCAACTGTGTTTGAGGACTGTCATGCAAACAATCTAAAATCTCCAGGGCACAGACCCGGATGTCTTTCTGTTTACTTGACCTTGAAAAGGAGTTTTATAGTGTATATGATGTCCATTTTGTCTTTGTTAAATGTTGAATGCAGTCCTAAATATCTCATTTTCTATATTGATTTCCATTAATTTCCTCTCTGGTTATTGCCCTGTGGAACTGTAGTTGTGTATAATGACCTTGCATCTCAAAAGCTTTCTCTGTAGTTATCATTTCCAACAGTTTTGTAGGGGTTTCTCATCACAAAACCATGCCATTAAGCTACTTTACACTGGCAAGTTGGGATAACTCAGTGCTTTCAGACCTGGCATCGTGTGGGAGACGTCCTGAGGGGTTACATCACACACCTGTCACTCACGCCAGATAGCAGACCCTCAACCGACCACAGTAACAATTGTCCCGAAGTCCAGCTTGGTGAGCCGATGATTCTTCTTAGGGTTACTGACAAGAATGTGGGTGAGGTGTTCCTGACAGGAGAGATGATTCCAAAGCAGCAAAACCCCCAAGGGGGATGACACACAAGAGCCCCGAACTCTCCTCACAACTTGCATGCAGCACAAGTCTAAGAAACTCCTCCCACAGGCCCTGGCCAGAGTCTCCTCCCCCACAAATCTGGGGAGAGGCCTTCAAGAATCTTGCAAATTTTCACTTTCCCAGACACGTGATCTTTTGTTTATCTCTAGGGACTCAGGAATCTGTCTCTCCCTCCTGGAGGGAGGGTTTCAGTTTGGAGGAAACTGCCAGGCAACCCTCTGATGCGCTGGATTTCATTTTCTTACATAACTGCCTGACTGGAAACGCTTGTTATCTGTGTGGAAGGGAAGTGGCAAGAGGGGAATTCTGGGTTTTGCTCTGATTTCTAGAGGGAACGCGGCCAGGCCAGCGTGATGTTAGCTGTTGGTTATTGCAGACACTTTCATCGGCTGGCAGTTTCCATCCATTCCTAAATTCTTTGGCAACTTAAACACACAAAAAAAGATATTTGATTCTTAAAAATGTTTTTTTGTGCATCTATTCAGATTTGGATTTGTGTTTCATTGTATCAACACAATGTATCACATTAATTTTTAATGTGTTAGATGAATCTTGGCAATTCCAGGACAAACGGCTCCTGATAAAAGCATGTGACTATCTTTTCGTTGCTAGATTTGTTTTGCCAAGTGTTTTGTTGAGGATTTTCCCATTTATATTCTTGTGATGTAAGAGTTCTTATCTACTCTTCCTGTCAGAATAATAGCGATCTCTTAGATTGAGTTGGAAAGTATCTTCTTCACTTCTATTTTTTAAGCATCGAATTAAAAATACGTTATTCACAACCCTTGAGAAGTTGCCATTTCTTCAGAGAATTCTTTATGAACAAAAGCCAAGACAAACTACGGTGCAGTAGAAGTTTATCCAAAGCCCAAACGTAGACACCTGACACAAACAGCTTTTAAAAACCATTAACATAGGCAGTGCCTTACTTACATATGTATATGATGTGTGTTTCTTATTTTTCATTGAGATTTCACACATGTGTATAGTGTGTTTTGATCAAATCCACCCCAATTACCCCCTAAGTCCTTACCTTTATGTCCATAGATTAGTACATCTCTTTCCTTTCAGCAGAGAAACTGCTTTTTTTGTTTTTTTTTTTTTTAACAGTAGACAGAGATCTATAAGTGGTGAAGGTGTGGAAAATAAGAGATGGCAGAATGCTCAGCTATAAGGGCAACAATTATACTTCTTCCCTCAAAGGTTCGGGGACCATCAAGGAAGAGGATACAGAGAGACTGTGAGAGCCAGAGGTAGGGAACATCTGAAGAGAGGTGGTACTCTCTGGACATGGCGGGACCAGAATTCTCCTCTTTCCCGAGTGCCTGTGGCCGCATACACAAAACCTGGACAAGAGTAAGCCAGCTGAAGCTCCAGCATGGCTGGGGAGGGGTTCCTGAAGCCCCTTCTCTAACCAAGAAGCTGTTAGCCGCTGATGGCTGCCCTGAGAGGGATGCGTCGTTTTCTTCAGGGATGTGATTGCTGAGCGTGCACTTGGTTTCTGGTGGAGATCCTTTTTGTGTCTGCCTCTTGCTGAGTGTTCCAGCTACTCCGGGAGCTCCCGGGGACTGTCCTTTTCCACCACCCATCTCCACGGGGTTTATAGCATTCAGCTTTTTAGGTAGGCTCTGGGTATCTGAACTCGGGTCATCAGACATGCAGGGAAAATACATTTATACCCACCCAGCCATCTCTCCAGTTCCTCACATATATCTTTAAGAATTGGGTTGGTTTTAAATATTTGATTGATGTGTCCTAGGTTCTCTCTCTCTCTCTCTCTCTCTCTCTCTCTCTCTCTCTCTCTCTCT
>LOJH01013568.1:11031-24734 GCA_001685095.1 Ellobius talpinus
TCTCTCTCTCTCTCTCTCTCTCTCTCTCTCTCTCTCTCTCTCCCTTTCTCCCCATCTCTTTCTTTCTCTTGAGATTAAACTTAGAACTTCGGTCATATTAGTCAAGTGATCTACTACTTAGCCTTATCCCTGGCCCTTGTATATTATTATTATTACTATTATTATTATTTTGGCAAGCTCTGTCTGTATAGTGCAGGCTGGGTTCTGACTCACAATCTTCTCCGTTCAGCTTCTAAATCTGAGATTACAGAGCCCAAAGTGAAATTACACCAGCATTCAGAGTTTATAATCTTGGGTTTCTCCGAGCTGCGTGGTAGTCTTTCATAACATGTGATGTCACCCCTGTCTTGCTGTTTTCTGCACCCCAGAGCATCTGCTTTGATCATGTTAAACGTGGCACCAAATGGAGTGTGGTGGCACATGGCACGTCTGTCATCCAAGGATTCAGGAGACCGAGGCCAGACAATTGTCAGTTGGAAGGTGCTGGGACTATGTAGCAAGAGGCTATATGCTGAGACCTTGTCTCAGAAGAGGAGAGGAAGAGAGGTGGTGAGGGAGGGAAAAGGGGAAAGGGGAGAGGAGGAAGAAGAGGGGAGAAAATCTGAAGCTTCTCTGATGCAGGAGTACCCTCTTCACTCTTTCCAACTCTGCCCCTTATCCTTCACATTCTGAAGTTCTCCTATGACACGTAGATATTTAAACATTCATGCTCTGCATTTCGTTGATCCTTTTTTTAAAAATATATAAAAACTTGGCTCAGAAATACAATCAAGAAATGTCTTCTATAATTTCATCTTTTCTAATGCTCAAACCTTTTTGTAAGGCTAACTGAAAACATATGTGGTAGTGATAATCAACATGTGGGTGTGTTAAGGAATGTATTGTTCTCAGCTTAATGTCCTGGGGTCCGAGGTACACCGAGACAAGACTTGGAGAGTCTTGGCAACAGAGGGCTGGCCTTGTAAGCCGTAGGCACTGGTGCTGGAGGCAAGAACCATCTTTCCTCACTACCAAACAGTATTTCCTGAGTCAGAGACATCCATTCACATGGTGTGGTGATCGGCCAGATGTGGAATTTCTTGATCTTAAACTCATTAAATGCTCTCTCCCCTTGGTGGCATAATGACGGCGCTAACTCCCCAGCTTGTGCCAAGGAAGTACCACAGGGAGTTTAATGATTCCCTACAACTTGTTTTCTAGTAATCCCACATGCTCTTCCTCTGTTCTCACCCTCAACCACGATCCCCTTGCTGGTTGGTCTGTTGCCATTTGTTAAAAACCAAACACGCCAGAATAGACCGCTGCCCCAGGGAATCAAAGGTTGCTTTCAAGAATTAACTTGGAACTGAGGGACGAGCTTAAAACTAGACACCCTAGGCTTCTCCAGTTTTCTGGGCTGTTCTCTCCTTTAGCGTGTAAGAACCCATAGACTGCATCCATTCAACAGAGCCTGAAGTTAAGCCTAGCCAGTTTGGGGATTCCGAGGTGAAAGCCTAGACATTCTACAAATCCATCCCACTGTTCCCCACTTCTCACCCGGTCACCCCTCTCTGTGTCATAGTGTGACTGGTGTCTTTTGGCTGTTTTCCCTCTCCCAGATGTGGTCTGCTTCCTTCCCTAATTCCTTGGAGCATAGCTAAAACCATCTATCACATTGAATGCAAATGTACAAAAGGTTTTGTGTGTCACAGTCGGCTTGCTTTTCCCAATATCTACTCTTTCCTTTTCACCTTAATAACAAAACCATGCACTTCACCTGGATGCATGTTAGGGTGTTGAGCCATACTTCCTAGGCTGCTTGCAGCTACATGCTGGCTAGAGGGATTCAAACAGAGTCAAAGAAGCTGTGTAAGCAGCAAGACTGGATGCTTCCAAAAAAAAATCTTCTCTTTCTCTCTTGACACATTGGCTGCCTTTTGGCTGTGGCAGCAGCTATTGTTAGATACAAGATGGCAGTAGAGCACAGGGGTAGGGGTTGGGGAGTGAGGAGGTGAGGTTGGGGAATGGTCAGGAAGACTGAAGGAGCTCAGATCTCCAAAATTCCAGAGCTGTTGATGCTGCTTTGGGTTGCTGATGGTTGAATGGGGGGTGGGAGAGAAAGAAATGTTCCCCTCCATCTGCTGAGATTTTAGCCTTCTTACAAAAATCAAACCATGCTCTTTGGAGATATGAATGGGGATAATGGGAAGAAGGCTAAAGCTAGTTAATAGGTTCTCACCAAAGTGGAAAAGTCAGAAGAACCCTTTGTTCTTGACCAGTCTTGCAAACCAGTGAGGACAGTGTATCCTCAAAGAGCGTAGTAAGAACTTTGGGTTGCAAAAAGGCTTTTCCCCTCCTTCTAAAACTTCGCCTGCAGGGATCTCTTGAAAGCTATAATGACAGGTAATAAAAGTGAATATTTAAGTAAACATTTTTAGCATCCAAACTGCTACAATATTGGCATTATTGGAAAGAAAGCTCTCAGAACTGCCTTAAGACCATGTGTATAAGCCATAAAATCTACCTCACTAATTAAAAGTCACACCTCATCTTGCAGTAAATTCAGATCACCCAACTTGATTATTTTTCTAAATCATCATTTTTGACTCTTAACAACCTTTGGTTCTTTCTGAAAATGCAAACGGACAAGGACAGTCTCGAGTCTTGCCTGAGTATCAGCCCACGGTTCTGATAACATCCAACACAATCTCAGAAATTGATAAAATGGCATCAGAAATTGATAAAATGGCAACACCCTCCCCCCATGAAGGATGTATATTTTCAAGGGAAAAACAAGGTGCAATTGGATCTGAGTTTTACTTGCAGTGACTGTCTAGGCATGGGTGTAAGAGTTTATCATGACATGTGTGACCTGGGCAGGTCTAGAGAATATGGACTTTGGGTTTCAGAAGGTGCCCAGTGAGCACAGAATCTGAAGGGGGGGGCAGCTTCTTGTCTGAGAAAGCTGTTTGCTTATAAAGATCTCACTGGAATGAGACCAAAACTGGGTGGATGCAAGTCTGCTTGACACAAAAGCAGATAAATTCCTGCTAAATGTGGATCTTGTGCTTTCATAATTTCTGCCCAAGTTCAGATTTCTTTGATCAAGTGTTCCCAAGACCTTTGAGGTTATGTGGCTTCAGGGACATAAATTAAGCTTGGTGTGTATTACAGAGAAACCATCCCATCTGGGTGTGACCACTCTGAAGGTAAGTGTTAATCCCAATCTGATTTCGTGTGTGTTTGACAGCTGCTGGGAACATTAGCTGCCATCTGTGTCCAATGGAGTGATTTCCTAACCAGTCAGCCTCCTATGGCCCCAAAGTTAATTTAATGCATATTGGGAAATTCCTGAAACAACATGAGACTTAACACCATTTCCCCATCAAATCTTTGGCATTTTGGTTGATGCTGAGAGAACTCACAGAGGTGTGAAACGGCGGAGCTGGGGGACGGAATGGTGAACTCATAAATTCTGGGACCCTTATTGGAGGTTGTTTCTCCTAAGCAGATTCATGTGTTTTTCCAAGAATAAAAACAACACACTCTTTGGAGGGGAGCCTTCCTGGAAGATTGGACTGGAATCCCAAGTGACAACCATGCTCTGTGTCACCTGGTGATGCAGATATACCTGGCAGACATATGTAGACTCATTGTTGGTGGATGAGGCTCTCAGGGACACAGTTGCAGTCAACGATTTTACACATGGAATGAAAACTCGAGCAGTTTGAGGAAACCTTGTATTGGAGGTAGCATCCTCAGGCCTCTCCAGACTGGAAGATTTCTTCTCCTCTAAAATTATTTCCTTTATTTCCTTTATTTCCTTCATGTTCATATTATTCAACACAGAGAAAGTACCTTCTGACAGGCTGGAGGCGTGGCACAGTGGCAACCTACATGCCTAGTGTGTGTGTGTGTGTGTGTGTGTGTGTGTGTAAAGCCCTGAGTTGGTGCCCACTGACACAAGAAGTGGCNTGGCGGGGGGGGGCGGGTTGAGAAAGGCCAGAACCAGGATGTCTTGGTTCCTGTGTCTCAGTCATTGGCAGAATGAAAGGAAGTGTGGAATGGCTTGTATCTTTTTTTTTGGTCTCCAGAATAAGTACACAAAATATAAAATCAAATGCTTCAGGTATTTTGATGAAACCTAATCATGGGCTTGGAAACTGACAAGTCTCTGGAAAGCAAAGGCTCTTGCTGTGGAGTGGACTGTAATGGAAGACTTTTCATTCATTCATTCATTCATTCACTTACTCTTTCATTCATCTATTAACTCATTCACATCATACTTATTGAATGACCACTTTGAAATAGACACTGTGGGTCTTTGGAGTCTTTGAATTTGGCTCACAGAAGTTATCTCTTCTTTCTTTTTTTAAATGAATTTTTAAACATGATTATGATTGATGCCATATATCTATTGCAATCTAAATACAAGGCAGTATAGTACAGGGCTAATAGGTAAGATCCTGTTTCTGTACTTTGTAAACACACTATCTGGAGTGGACTACAACCTCAATGACCTTGTGTGGCAACGAGAGTATGAACGCTCACTTCACGGCAGTGTTGTGAGAACCAGCGAACCAAACACTCAGGGAGGCTGCAGACCCTTTACAGATGAGGGTTTGCCTTGTGACGAGGTTACATCCCATAAGCCATTATCAGATGAAAGCGCCTGACCTCTGCCACACAGCGCACTGTAGCATGGGAAGTGTCTCCTCAAGAAGGTGAGGCCGCATGAGAACTCACTGCTGCTGCCCAGCATCAATAGACAGGACTGCACCTTATGTTACTGGCCTGGGAAAAGATCTGGATTTCAAACCGAAAGCATTGTTTCTCCTGGATGTGCATCGCGTAATATCATGGTATGCTCAAGAGTTGGAAATCACTCTGGATGAGAGGTTTCTTCTCTCTCTTCCACTGACCATTTATATATACAACCATATATATATATATATGCAAACATGCAAATAGTATAATAGTATGCAAATATATACCCCATGTCTATGCATACTTAAGTGTGGATGGGGTTGGGAAGTGAACCGGTTCTGGGGAGCAGTGAACCTGACAAGAACCCAACAAGCCCAAGGGACAGGGCTGCTAAGTTGACCAAAAGAAAGATGAGATGAAACAAAGACTATGAAATGCTAACCTGCCAGATGTGGGCATCTCAAAGAAGCACAGAGACTTCTGGGACCAACAAAGACCTGGACGGGGCAGACTGTGAGGGTGACTATGGAGACTCTGGTTTTCCTTCAGGGTTGGAAAGACTTTTGAGGATTTTGAGAAAAGCAAGCTCAACCTGGCTGAGTTGTTATGTCCCTTCAGTATTCAGGGCTGGTAACTCAGAACTCTGCTTGTCTGGGTGTGGCCCATGTTCACAGCTCTAGCTTCAAAGTTCGGGGCTGCAACGGTCAGACCATCTCTTTTCTTACCTGTGCCTCCACATTCCCACACCTGTTCCGTATTCTCTGCCAGAACTCCATCCTCCCCAAGGATGGTGTGAAATACCGTCTGTGTCCTGAAGACAGCTCCTTCTAGCTGGTCCACAGCTATTTTGTGCATGGGCTCTCATTGATTTACCTCTCTACTCCCCAGCAGTGGTTTAGTCCACACCCTATAGTATCTTATTGAAATTTTAAGGTTTAATCAACTTTTCAGAAAGAGTCACAGAGACTTTACCTTCCCTCGCTGCCTTGTGCATGCAACCAAAGCAGTTTCGTGTTACTTGAAACAAACGCCAGGACTCTCAGCTTGTTTGAGTTATGTTCCAAAGGAATACAATGCCCCTTATTTCCTAGGGGGTCTCGAAATCTAACAAATGAATGTGTAACTACACCTCAGAAGTACGGCTCAGGACAATAATCACAGTCCATTAAATCAAGGCCGTTCAGGGAAAGCGAAGCTCCAGGCATTGGTCGAGCAATCAAGGAACTCCAGGCTACGTGAGCCAGGCCCAGCGACCTTGCCCTGGCCCTGAGAACAAGCCGTGATTGTCCTCTCTGTGTTAAGTGCACATGTTGCTGGCCTGAGAATGCATGCATTCTTCAGCTGCAGTAAGTGGCACCCAGGGCCCTGTGGTCCCAGGTCCTGTGCAAGGTTAACCAGGCTTCTATAAACATTAACACTCATGGGAACAGCACGCTGTAATTGTGGAGGAATATGCCCTGGCCTGTAAGTGCTTGTCAGTTTACAGAACTCTTTCTAGAGATCCCGGTGCAAGGGCAATTTTCAGGGCAATGTTTATAGGAGTCACAGCTCTGTAAACTGGCTGCCTGGGCTCAGCCTGCTGGCTTGATGTCTTAATGGGGATGCATCTGCGACAATAGGATGGTGCAGCAGCCGGACTGTGCGGCCTCTGAAATCCTCCAGGCCTTTCTTATCAAGGCCTTCTCTCTAGGGCTTATTTCAAGTTTACTTTTTGGGGAAAAAATATCATTTTGCCCAGCTGTGTTCTCCAGGGGGTTTCCTTGGAAACCACAGCTGAGTCTTTACCAAGGTCTTCCATGACTGATGCTGAAGCCATAAGTCTGAGGTTAGCTGCACCGCTAGCTAGCTGTGTGACAGTGGCCATGTCAAGTTTTTGCTGTGTGAGCCTTACACAGGGGTTGGGGATTTCTGGCATCTCTGCCTGCTTTAAAATTTCACGACAATGTTCTCCTTCAAGCCCTGGGGATGTGGCTGTCGTGAAAATGAAGAACTTGAGATTGTAGCCTGTGAAATGAGAAAAGATCCTGAAGATAATCTAGTCATGTTTCATCGTTGATGAGTCTACAAAGACACACCACTGCTAAGAAGGCAACGATCTGAGGCTCACTCTTTTGGCTTTCAACCCAAAGCCTTCCTATTACACTCAGACTTTCTAAAACAGGCCTTTTATTATTACTGGGGCACATGCTTGTCAGGGCACATGTGTGGTCAGAGAACAATTCTGCAGAGTAGATTCCCTTCACCTTGTTAGGGTACCAGGGATTGAATTCAGGTCACTAGACTTGGGCAGCAAATTCTTTACCTGGGGAGCCATCTAGATGTCCTCACACTGGGACTTTAACAAAGTGACTCACAGGGCTGGTGAGATGGCTTTTCCTGCTCTTCCGGAGGACTTGGGTTTAACTCTCAGCACCCATACCAGTTGTGGGGTAAGCAGCTCACCACCAACTGTGCCTCTGGTTTCTGCCCGCATGTGGCGAATATAAACCTTTGCAGGCATCCATGGTCCCCCTGATAAAGAAAAATTAATAAATAAAAATAGCTTATAGATTTGAACACACTCCTCAGTAGAGATGTTGAGACTGGTCTCCTAAGACCTGAAAAGATGCTCGCCACCTCACCAGACAAATATCACTCTCAACAACACAACCCATGAGACTCAGAGTTCATGGAAGCAGTGACAAGGACAGTGTGTGGCCATTGGGACAGATGGAGTTTTTGCGTGAGATCAAAGAGAATGTAAAAGTGCTTCTACCCCATTAGCGTACAGTTCTTAGGCAATCAGACTTCCACTTAGCATGTGCTCCAATGGTTTCAGTCCATGTAAGACGTAAAATGTTCCCGTGAATACCCATGCAGCTTTATTCCACATCAGTCTCAAACCAGAAGCATGCTAGTCACCAACCACAGTTACAAACTGTGGCATGTCCATGCCATGAATATCGACTTGGGATGCTTAAAGAGGCTGAACAGTCAGATCAGCAAGGACTAGCGGAGTAGTCCAGACACTAGGATGTGTATAGCATCCTATGCTATTGACATGAAGGTACAGCAAGGCTGTGGCTTCTGTAGGAGATACACTATGTGGGGGAGTAGCCTGGGCTCTGAGAAGTCTGTTACATCTTGACTGTCATGCTCACACTGGTGCACATTTGCCAAATCTCATCCAATTGACAATGAGTAGATTTTATTGTAGATAAACACTGGAATTCCGCGTAGCAGTGTGCGGCTTTGAGGTTACTTTTCAGACTGTCTCAGCTTGCTCTTGCGAGGCAGTGTGGTAGGTGCTCCACAGTCCAACAGGACTTCGTCTCTTGGGTGCTTGCCCACAGGAACATCCCGCCAGACCTGACTTCAGGCTGCACAGTCTACATGTCCACCAGAGCAGAGCAGGTATGAAGACAGGTCTATTGCGAACATACCGTTTGGCCATTTTCATCTCTGATGGAAAATTCCAGGTCTGGGGATGCTCTACAGGTGTTTACAGATCAGTGCCCTGGTATGCTTTAGATTGTAACTCAGAAGAGGGTATAGCTCCTTTTAAAGAAAGCAGGCACCTTGGATAGCAGACATCCAAACAGGTTGAAGAGCTCTCTCTGGGGCTTCTGTAGAGGACCCATGGCGTAACCGCAGGACCCCAGGAGTCTGAAACATGGTGTTGTTCTAGGAAAGATGTGTGTCAGAGTGGACTGAAGGAGAGGGTGTTAACTGTGCTTGACTGGTGGTGGGTTGTTAACTCCAGAAGTGGCTCTTGATACACTGGAGCTGATAGGTGCATTGTGAGTGAGTGTACCACATGCTTGGGGAAGAAGGATGGGCAGAAAGACTGAAAAGGGGTCCTTCTAATCTAAAGAAGGTGCGTACATAAATATAGACTAAGCCCTGACCCGTGTTTACTACGGGACACTGGAACCTGGAGTGTGATAAAGCCTGGTTTTAGCAATAGGCAGTACAGAATCGCTCTAAGGCTATCTGTATTGGCTGCTTTAGCTGTGTGTTCTATCTAGGAGCTGTGTGCGTAGGTGGGTGTGTGCTCAGCCATGTGACACGTGAGCATTCGTCTCTACAGACACTGACCGTGAGTTCTCTCAGCCCAAAGGCACCTTACCATACCTCAAACTCCCCTCCCTCCCCAAGGAGAAGAGGAGCAGAGGGAGTGCAGGTGTGATAGAATAGACGTCTCTATTCTCCCAGATGGACTTCTGGAAGACTCTGTGTGGTGAATGGGCCCCATTTTCAAACGTAGCCTCAGATCCACATATAGCCAGGGCTCAAAAATTGACCGTGTGATGAAACTGGGTGATGGGTTAGTGTATCTGAAATTGACATCAGCACCATGCGAGTATCAAGGGGCATGAGGGCACAGGTTAAAGAAGTCACTGTGAGTCAGGAAGACACGCTTCACCGGACTTTGAATCTGATAGCCCAGACTTCCTAGCCCCAGAACTGTGAGCAATATGTGCAAACAACCATGGGTTCTCAGTACTCTCACGGTCCTCACTCCCTTTCTCATAGATCCGTAGCAGCTCTCTATTGCTCATTGGTCCTGATGCAAATATTCGTCCAAAGTCTGCTACGTGTATAAGGGGCTGGGTCCAGTCTGACCCTAAGATTGCTTGAGCTAGCCCACTCCCGACCGTGTGTAAAGTGGCACAGATTCACAGGGCACCTCACTGGCAAAACCATCAACTTCCTCTGCCATTGGTGAGGTCTCAAGAAACCCTACCTTGCCTGTGTCTCTGCTCTTCCCACACGGCTGGAAGAGACTGCTTTTGCTCACTTTCACAGCTCAAAGGTTGACCTCAGTAGCACTCATTTTTGATCTTTGGCTACTGCTTTTCAAATTTCTCTAACATCTACCTTCGCCTGGTGACAGGGCATCAATCAAATGCTGACTGAGTGTATCCTCCATCCCTTTCCAGGTGGGGTAGCAGACTCTCTTTATCTGGAAATTCTTGGCTCAGCCTCTCCAGAGTGAATTGTATTTCACTTTTATTTTCTACTTCACTTGAGCCTAGTTCCTTTATTTTACTTCTGCACAATAGTATCATGATATCAGGAAACCACAATTTAATCACGCATTCCCCTCCTGAGAGGCACATGCTCTGTTTGCATACTTTACTACTGCAGACAATGTGGCAATGGGCTTTGTTCTGAATGCCTGTTGCGTAGGTCATATACATGGGATGTTCTCTAGAGTAAAAACTAGAAATAAATTTCTTGTGTCATTGGTTGGGCATCGTTAGCTAGATGTCAAAATTAATTGCTCCAAATTACACTCCTTCCTGCACTATATAAAAGTTGCTATTTTCTCACACTTGATATTATCATATTATTTAATTCTTTCTAATCTGATTGGCAAAACAGAAGAATCTAATTACTGTTTGCAATTGAGTTTCTCTGATTGCTAAATGGGTCCTAACGTCTTTTTAATGTGTCAGTTAACCCTTGGGATCTTTTGTAGGGAGCTGATTCTTGATGGCTTTTGCCCATTTTCCTCTTTGTTTGTTTATCTTCTGTTCTTGTGAGAAACTGATTTTTAAGTCCTAATACTGGACACTTAGTGAGCCTTTTATCATCAGCTCTGCCATTCTTTCCAGTTTCATGGGATATGTGTATTAGATGAATATTGGCACGTTACTTTCTCTTCTAGATGTTCTGACAACCTCCCCCACCTTCCCTTCCCCTCTCCTTTTCCCCTTTCCGTCCTCTCTTGTTTTCATCTTCTGTGTGATTTATTTAGCTTTATACTCCAACTTACCACTTTTTCTTCCGCCAACTTCACATTTCACCTCTTATTTCCATACCCATTCTTCTTTAACATGCGTATTGACGGCATCTTATAGATTGGATACTATTTTAAGTGTTAAGGTTTAAGCAATAAATAAAACAGAACAAAAATAAATAAAACAACAATGATAAAACCTGAACCAACAAAACAAAACAAAACAAAAAAACAACAACCAGGAATGCTTTATCTCACGGCTGTTATACCATCAGGTGACAAGGCTTTCAGCCTTAAATTGTGTCGTGTGCATCAGATTTGCACTTGGTTCATTGAAAATCACCTTTCAAATGTCCATTTCTTTTAGCGTTGAAGATCCACTTGGCTCTATTTCTTATAGTAATTGAAATGCACGAATCTAATATCCTGCTTGATCCTGCACTCCTTATGCCATGTTCTTTGTTCCTCTCGCTGGCCTATTCTTTAAGGCTTCTGTATATATTTTGGAGTTGTTTTTTTTTTTNTTTTACTGTGAACTCATCTTGAGAATAATTCCAGCCAGGGAACTAGATCCCAAAGACACCTGGGTGGGTGGTGGAAGGTGTTACAAAGTTGCTGGTGCCCAACCTTGGTCTTCTCATTGTCTGAAGCTATTTTCCCATCCAAGAGTGACCTACATGTAAGAGAACTTCAGATTCTGTTTCCTCTGCTTCTACACATGGCATGGGGTATCACTTCCATTCAGGTCTAGACTCTGGGTGAGTGGACAGAGATCTGTTTCTCCTGTCTTGGAGGCTCTGCCCGTGTTCAAGCTGAACGCGTTGTAAAGAGAATTACAGCTCCTTTCCCTATGTCATAGGTCAGGTCTGTGGCTCTCTAGAGACTGATTGGCTAAGTGGATTGTCACACTTTCCTCCTAGACTTTGAAAATATTCATTTAAAAATGTAAATATGTGTTCTTTAATTAACACATTTTCCAAACTAATACTTACCTCTTGAGTGATGAGGCTGAAGGAAGAAAAGACTGAGCTTGCTCAGTCTTGCATCTTGACAGGCATTCCGAAAATGTTCTGTAATAAATATATAGTATTTTTATGATGGAAGAAAAAAAGACTCACAAGAAGTTCAATCATGCCATTGTGGAAAAAAAAAGTGTGTTCTGGGGAAGATGATTTAATGAGTTAGAATACTTGATTGGAAAGAAAAATTTAATTTTCAGAGAAAGACAGAGGTCTCCCAAGCAACAGAGGACCAGCTACACCTTAAATTCGAACTCTTATTTTTACATAATGTCTTTGTACTTTTGTACTGTGGAGAAGAGACACCATGACCAAGGAAATTTATAGAAGAAAGAGTTTGAGGGAGCTTGTGGTTCCAGAGGGTGAGTCTATGACTATCATGGCGGGGAGCATGGTGGCAGGCATGGCGCTGGAGCAGTAACTGAGAGCTCACATCTGATCCACAAGCAAGAGGCAGAGGAAGAGAGAGAACCAACTGGAATATCCTGGACTTTTGAAACCTCAAAGCCCAACTCCAGTGACACACTTTCCCCAACAAGGCCATGCCTCATAATCCTTCCCAATCAGTTCCAACAACTGGGGAACAGACATTCAAATATGTGAGTCCATGGGGGGCCTTTCACATTTAAAATACCACGTATGATATAATGCCGTCCATATTTCACATTTGTATGCATAACCTAGACCTTTGAGTTCCAAATGTAACCAAAAGAATATATAGAGGTGGGTGGGTATGGAAGGGTAGATCTGAGAGGAACTGAGGAAGGGATGAATATATTCAAATGTACCATATGAGATTCTGAAAGAACTGATCAAAAGTCTTTAAAACATGCTTTACATTATTATACACCAAATGCATGTTGAGCTTTCAAAAATTTCACTTAATGTGTATAACTAATGTTCAGTTAGCTGAATTACAATTGGCTATTACAAATAAGTTGTTTTTTTAAAAAAATACTTTTCTTATGGATAATTTACAAAGAATTGTTTCTATGCTTAAGTGAAAATGGGCATTTTATCATAATAAATAAACCTAAAAGGTCAGTAAACAAATAAAATAAGCTTTAAAAGCCTCTTTAATTTATTTGCCAAGTACTTCAAGCTCTATTTATCACAAACAAAGCTATTATAAAAATTTGTCTTTACCATCAATACTTGCAAATAGCCTTTCTTCTCTATTCCTTAACTAGGTTTCTGTACCAATCAGCTGATTGCCTCCAAGCTTGAAAGCCAATAGTTCTGAGTGAAGTGGTTCCTCGGGATTCACAGGGGCTTGGATCTGGGAGCCTCAATACACAAACTCTGGGCACTCTAGCCTCTCATAGACCCTGGTGCTATATTTGCATAATGTGTGATTCTCCCACAGGTGTTACAATGATTCTCATTACCTACAATAGGTAGTAAATAAAGAATGCTATGTAGATTGTTGTTAAGATTTATTGCTTAGGGAACAATGATGAGAAAAGAATTCTATTCACATTTGATGAGCAAGCAAGTTGCCTTAGTCACTATTCTATTTCTGCAAGGAGACATCATGACCTCAGCAACTCTTATAAAAGAAAGCAATTAATTGGGGGCTTGCTTACAGTTTCAGAGGCTTAGTCCATTATCAAGGCAGAGAGCTTGGTGACAGAGAGGCTGGAGGAGTAGCTGAGAACTACATCCTGATCCAAAAGGAGAGAGAACTGGACCTAGCATGGGGTTTTGAAGCCTCAAAGCCCACCCCGAGTGTCAGACTTATTCCAACAAGGTCACACCGCTAATCCTTCTAGTCTTGGGCTGAGAGTCAAAGCCTGGTGATGCCGAAGTGTCCTTGACTGTTTTCCTCTTCCATCTTCTTTTTGTTGTGCTGTGATAGTCATTTTATCATCTGGGTGAGAACCACATCTTCCAGGGTTTCCTTCTCTCTGCTCATCTCTATCTGCAACTCATCCTCCATCCTGCACCCTGAAGATGCCTTCTGAGATGCTAACCTACTCATGTACCTTCCTTTCCCATGGCAGCAACAAGTCCACAAAGGGCAGCGATTTTCTTTCATCTTTCTGTAAAGCTGAGGGCTATATACTTTAGGAAATGTTTTGTATTAGGTTAAGTGATTGTTGTCTTGTTTCTTTCTTTCTTTCTTTCTTTCTTTCTTTCTTTCTTAGAAATCAATTTCTATTTATTTATTATTTATTATGCATACAATATTCTGTCTGTGTGTGTAGTGATAAGGAAGAGCAGGCCTGCTTTTCGTCCCGCCTGGCTCCCGCACGACTAGCTTATACCCCGAA
>LOJH01013569.1:0-10143 GCA_001685095.1 Ellobius talpinus
GGGCCAGCCTGGGAACGAGGGAGGCCGGGGAGCCGGGGCGGTCGGGCCGGCCGGGCCGGGACTTAAGGGGAGAGCCGGGGTGCTGGGGGGCGCCCCAAAGGCACCCCAGGGATAACTGAAGGGACCCAAGGTGACAACTCACGCGTCAGAAGAACCGTAAATGATAGTAGACGGGTTAGGGGGACCCCATAGCATAACTCACCGTACTCAGAGACCCCGAATCAGGGTATTGAGGATCTCTAAGAGGAGCTCTGGAGCCAGGAAAGCACTATAGAATAATTAGGGATGCTGAGACCCCCACAGGAGATCCAAGGTGCCAGTGAGACTCCAAAGGTGGACCAGGGTCCTTGGGAACCCAAACATTAAATTCGTGAAGCTGAGGGACCTCCAAAGAGTAGATTATAGATCAAAGAAACCCCGTAGGATAACTCTGGGGGAGTGGGGAATTCTAAAAGATAGATTACAGGTCACGGAGACCCTGTGAAATATATTAAGGATGCTGAGAAACTCCAAAGGATAGATAAGAGGTCAGAGATTTCCTCCCCCCATAAATTAGGTTATGGGTGCTGAGGGGTCCCAAAGTATAGATTACAAGTCAGGGAGACCCCATGGGAAACTCAGGGATACAGTAGGATGCTGGACATACCTATATAGAACTGCAGGGAGGAGGAGGACCACAAAGAATAGGTCAGGATGTTAGGGGGCTTCCTAAGTGAAGCTCTGGCGGTCAAGAAGTCTCCAGTGATAATTTTGGAGGTTATGGGAATCTCCAAATGAGAGTTCCGAGATTAGGGAGGCCATCAAATGATAGTTCATGGAATTGATAGACACCAAAGGCTAGGTCAGGTGTTGGAGGGACCTAAGTGGATCGTGGGTGTCAGGGAGACCCCCTCAAGTTCAGGGGGCTTGGGAGCATCAAAGAGTAGATTAGGGCTCAGGGTGCTAAGGGACCCTACACAGGAACTAGGGCTCAAGAGGGTCAAGTGGATGGGTACCAGGAGGCTCCTGTAGAAAAATTTAGGGGACTGAGGGCCCTTCCAAAGGATAGATTGGAGGTAGGGGTCCCCATAAGTTGAACTATGGAGTTATATACCAAAGGATAGATCAAGATGCTGAAGGAACCCCCAAAAGGATCCTTGGTGCTATGGGAACCACAAGCCATAATTGCAGTTAAGGGGAGATTGTACAGGTTAGCTAAGGAGACTAGGGAGACCGCCAGCAGTAGCCACAGGAGAGCCCAGGGGATAGCTAAAGAACTGCGGAGACCTGAAAGGCTAATTCAGGGGGCTGGGTTGCTCTAAAAGATAGCTGGCCAAACTAGGGGATACCAAAATGGATACCCCAAGTCAGGGAGGCCCAGAAGAATAGGTAAAGCCTCAAGGAGACTTTTTTTTTGTAAATTTATATTTGTTGTTGTTTGTTCATAGGATAGTTGAGAGGTTGGGGAGATTCTAAATGAGAGCTTAGGGGTCATGGAGACACCAAGAGCTCTATGAGCTTGGGATTCCAAAGTGGCCCTCAGGGAGGTAGAGGGGACATCAGATGATAACTTGGGGACCAGAAGACTCCAAAGAATAGGTTATAAAGTATAGGGAGACCCCAAAGAGGAACCTGGGGAGGTAAGTGACTCCAAAGGATAGCCTACGGGGGTCTGTGGAACCCCAGAGGGATTCGCTAGTGTGTTAGGGAACTCATAAGAGGGAGGCTCTAAACAGTGGTTCTGGAGGGTTTGGGAACCCTGAAAGAGAAACCCAAAAGCCAGGAAGACCTCCTCACCCCTGAAACAGCTCAGTAGGCTAGGACACCCAGAACAAGAACTCAGGGTGCTGGGGGAGTATGAAGGGAGCTTGAGTCCTGGAAGCCTTAAATAGTAGCCTGGATGTATGGGGAATCTCACATAGGAGCTTGGGGTCAGGGAAACCCCAATCAGTAAATACAGGGGGCTCGGTGCAGAGTGCTGGAAGACCCAGAAATAAGACTGAAGGATTAGGGACCACCAGAGGGAAGCTTTTAGAGCTGTAGAACCTGATGTGGGACTCAGGGAGGTCATAGAGGAGTTCAAGGACTAGGGAACCCCAGGTAGGGGCTTTGGTGCACTCTGTGATATCAACCAGAGCTTGAGGGGTCTAAACAAATCTTGAATTCTAAAGGGACCTTGTCTAGGAGCCTGAGGTCCTTTGGGATCCTGTTTGGTACATCTTGGGTCTCACCAGTAGGCCTTATATGCCGCTCCCCAACTGCTTTGTCAATTTTCTGGCCCAAGGGTCTCTGAGTGGCATCCTGAGGCTCCCCCTACAGGCTCAGGAACTCCATGCACATGGTCAGGCATGGTGTGGGTTCATTTTCCTACACGCGTAGCTTATGCCACCTAGGTTGGGAGACAGTCTCCCACATTGTACTTTGGGGTGCTCTGGTTCCTCTCAGTCTTCCCTGTGTCATGGTTCCTTTGTGGATTTCTCTGCCTCTGTAGGAAGAGTCTGGCTGTTCTCAGGCAGGCTTCCTGGGGAGGTGGTGAACTGCCTAATGCCCTTGGTGTTGAGTGTGCTTGGCACAGAGGACTTAGGTATAGTGGGCAAGGGGTGCCCTTCTGTGGCTCTTTCCCGGGATCAGAGCTGAAGGAAGGGGGCTGCTGCACTTGGGCCCCAGCCATGAGCTTGAACACCATGCTGGTGCCTGTGTAGGTTTGCAGCATCCCTGCTCATAGCTTGGGCTCTCAAGGGCCTCTGGGCCTGGGAGGCAGGTCAGAAGTTGCTGGCTCCATCAACTGCTGCAGGCCTTCCCTGGGACAGCATAGACTTCAGGACATTGTGATGTACCAGACCCTGCTGTGCCACTACAGCCTCGCACAGACTCACTGGGCAGTAGGATTAGGTGTTTAGACTGGACGAGCCCGGGACTCTGTGGGTCCCCAGGAAGCTACCCAGAGGGCCAGTTTGTGCTTGATTTTGGTTCTCAGACAGGGTCTCACTACTAGCTCTGACTGTCCTGAAGTGCACGATTATAGTCCAGGATAGCCTTGAACCTAAAGAGTTGGACCTGCCTCTGCCTCCTGAGTACTGGGGGTTAAAGGTGTGCCCTGCCACACCCAACCTTTGTTTATAAGTTTTAAACTTTTTTGTTTAGGTGCTGGGGACCTACCCTAGGGCCTGGATCTGTGAAGAGCCGGATGCTAAGGTTGCAAATCAGGGTCTCCCAGCGTAGCAATTGGTTTCTGAGAAAGCATAGCAGCTGGTCATCAGCAGTGGGACATCCAAGGTCCCTGATAGAGCTCCTTGCTGGTAGAGCTGTTTTAGATGCATGGCGGTCCTTCTGTGCTTTCCCCATACACACTGCCTGTTCATTGGCCTGTTCAGCCAATCCATGTAGGTGGGTGGCTGACTGTGTTGCATTTGGTGGGGCCTCAGCCCTCGTGCATGTATTTGCTGGGAGCTCCGGGTCCTGGCAGGAGCTACCCATTCTTTCTCAAGGCCACTGCTGGCCAGAACCTGTGATGTAACTGTCCTCTCCCCAGGAGGTGGATGGAAGGTAGATAGTGGCTTCCTCTGGAGGTAGCTTCAAGACCCTGTCTTGGGAAGATAGCAAAGGTACTATCCTTGGCGTCACCTCAAAGTTAGGCTTGTTGTGGATTTTTTTGTTTGTTTTCTGGTACAGAGCTTTGGCTGGTCTGAAACTTTGTTATGTAGACCAGGATGGCCAAAGACTCAAAGAAATCCACCTGCCTGCCTTCTGAATTCTGGGATTAAAGGAATGTACTACCATGCCTGTATCTATTTATTTATTTTTTTATTTTTCAAGACAGGGTTTTTCTGTGTAGCCCTGGCTGTCTGTAGAACAAGCTGGCCTCAAATGGTGACAAGTGCCTTGCTGAGACATCTGATTGGCCCAGAGGGTTGGAATCTCTGAAAGGAGTGTAGACGTGCGTGCCACGTCCTGAGTCTGGTTTTCTGTGTTAAGTGCAGGAGGTTGGCCTGCTTGCTAGAGCTATCACAGGTGGTCCAGTGCGGTCTGTTCCCTGAGTGTCAGGCCCATGCCCGTGTTAAGACAGAAGCTCCTGCAGTCCCCTAGGGTGGCCCAGGTCACTCTGCTCTTCAGCTCCCACAGTGACAGACCTATGGGACGGGGTGGTGGAGAAAAATCCATCTGGTAGCTGGTGTGTACTGACTGCTGTCAGCATCATGGGAAGAGTGAAAGGCAGGCACCCTGGGCATGCTGGAGACAAGGTCTTCACAGGAAGACTTGGGTCTGTGTGTGGCCTGGAGGAGGGGTCTGGCTGTCTTTTCTGGATGTGGATGCTGGGCATCTGAGATTGGGTTGAGTATCTTGTTTTCTTGTGGCACCACTGGCAGAAGGTGGAATGTCAGGCCTGTAAGAGGAAGGGCCCAGCTCATTATTCATGTTGTGTCCCATCTGAAGGCCCCCACTGTTCAGCGTCCCTGCCCTGGGGAACCAGCTGCCTGGCCCTGAACCCTGGAGGACACCCTCAGACCTCAGCCAGCAACTGCTGTAGGCTAACTGCGGTTGCTCCTCTGGGACAGTTCATTGGAGGGGGTACACTTGCATCAGTCTTGGAGTACTCAGTGAAGATAAATCCTCAGCCCTGGGGCTGTGTCTTGGGGTGGTTTTTTTTGGGGGGTGTCCTGGGCCTGCATAGTGCCTACATGGTCCAAGGTTCTCTAGGTTCGGAGAGACTGGTGTGAGGGCAGCAGTTGGTGACTCTGTTGTCACTTCATTTGCAGGCCAGGGCTGGACTGCCTCTGGCCAGGGCCTTTGCTCCCTGGCCCCAGTTCAGAGGCTGCAGGTATTATGTTGTGGGTGCCTGCTGTGAGCTTGACTGTGTGTTTGAGATGGCTTCCCCTTTTCAGAGAGAGTCTCGGAATCACTGGCTTGAGTGGCTTTGGGGAAGGGATGTGATAGGATGAGCAGGAACGTGTGATAGGAGGTGATGCATGGGTGTGTGGATGTCTGTAACACTACTATTTCTTTCCAGGGGCTGCCATTGTAGGGGTTGGGGTTGGGGTTTGGGCCATGAGACAAGGACATGCGCACTGAGGGCCATCTGGGAGGGTAGGACCACCAGTAGACGTTGTTAGAGATGAGGCCCCTTAGTCACATTCTCATGCCACTCCTGCCAGTGGGGGTCACATGTCCTTGTAGGTGAGTTGGGGAACCAGCCTGGGAAGGCACAGCAGGGGCACTGCCTGACCATGTGCTGCCAGAAACCTCTAAGGGAAATGATGGCTGCAGAATGTGGAGTGCAGGATGCCAACCATGGCAGGATGCCCATAAGTGACAAGTCCACCAGCTCCCCCTGGAGGCACCTTGATCAGTGCTGTCACCCATAGCCTGCCTGGCAGAGTTGTGTGCGGCCTTTGCTGGCCTTTAATCTGCAATTTGGCTTTACCTTCCCTCCATAGCCAGCCTGGGTCTTAGTGGCTGCCTCCCAGGGTTCCAGGGGCTGGCCAGCAGACCCTCCCAAGGTTCTGGCTTTCCTTCCTTTCTCTCCCTTACTTGATGGAATACTTGCCCTCCACCCCAGGCATAGAGATTGGGTTCAGCCACAAAGAAAGTGAAACCTGCATCCTGGAGCCTTCCAGAACCTTTGTGAGTATGGGCCTGTCTCACCTGATGGGCTCTTCTGAGCAAGGCATAAAGCACAGGCCAGGAGCCCTGATTTCCTCAGATATGGCCAGAAACAATAGCCGCACCAGCAACGGCCCCTCTGGACACCTGCAGGGTGTGGATGTGCCCTGCTGCCTGAAGACAAGAGGGCACCTTACTCCCACTCCTAGGTGCCATCTACATTTCAGCTATGCTGGTGACATAGCTGGTTTTTCCTTTCTCTGTCTCTCTCTTTTTAAACTTGTCTGCCTTTAATCCCAACACTTAGGAGGCAGAGGCACGCAAATCTACAGAGCGAGTCCCAGGACAGCCAGGGCTACACAGAGAGAAACCCTGTCTCCAAAAACAAACGAACAAAACGAACAAAATCTTACTTGGCCTCCAACTTCTGATCCTTCTGCCACAGCCTCCTGTGCTGGACTTCCATGTGTGTGCTACCACACTTGGCACTCTCCCAGTACTGCAAGGGGGTGCTGGACCCACCTGACCGGTTCCTCTTCCTGGCCCAGTGGCCTCCTGCTTTGTTAGGAAGGCCTGCTGGCAGCCTGGTGTTGCTCTGTTTTGGTTTCAGTGGGTATACCTTGCCCTTCCCAGGCTGTGGCCTGAGGAGACACGTGGTTTTTGTTAATGAGGCTGGGCCCTGAGCCACCTGCATGATTGCCCAGCCTGGATCCCTTGCACAGATTTGGTCTCAGAAGGGCAGTGGGCTAGCAGCCTTGCTGCTCCTCTTCCACACTGTGAAGTGAGGGACCTGTGTGGTTACTCATGCTTTGCCACGGCTAGCACCTCTGTTATGGGACTTGGCTCTGAACGGTGCTTGGGCCACTTGAGGCTCTCATGTCTCTGGTTTCTAGCCTGGTTCTGGCATTTCCTGCAAGGTGAGCAGGGTTTTTTGTTTGTGTTTGTGTTTGTGTTTTTTTGAGACAGGGTTTCTCTGTGTAACAGCCCTGGCTGTCCTGGAACTTGCTCTGTAGACCAGGTTGTCTTCAAACTCAGAGATCTGCCTGCCTCTGCCTTGTTTGCTGGGATTAATGGTGTGCACCACCACCACCCGGCGGAGCAGATTTCTTATGTTTTGGAATGATGGTGGCGCTGGCTCTGTGGTCCCTTCTTGCTCAGGGACTTGCCCCAGGTGTCCTGTCTAGGGTCAGTAAGCAGAGCTACGGGGGCAGACTCACCTGACTGCTGGACTGGGGAGGGATTGAATGGCTCCTAAGCTCCTAAGTGTCTCAGGTGACACAGTGAGTGCTCTCTGCTGAGGCCATGGGCCATCTGATACAGCTGCTGCTGCTTCGCTCTGAGTGCAGCTGGCCTTGGAAACTGGGCCATACAGATGGGGGCCCCAAGCCTGTCAGGGGCCACTGTTGTCTGTGGCTTCATTGGGCCATGTCCTAACATCAGTCTTTCTCTAGTTGACTGACTGTCTTTTGTGCTTATGCTGCAGCGTCTCTACTGATGGTGACATGTCTGCAGAAGCTGCCTGTGGGCACAGTGGCTCTTTTCCTGGTAGACTGACTCTGACAGGGCCATTTCTGTGCCAGCAAGGTTATTTCTTGTGTCTGCCATAGTTTGGGTGCTAGAAGTCCTCTGCTGAGCTCTGCGACCCACAGGGTGACTGAGCACATCCCTCTGCCTGTGGGCCTGGTGTGGGTGGGACACCCTAAAGGGATCAGCTGACCTGAGTCTCCTCTCCCTGCAGGAAGCTCTTCGTGGGTGGCCTGGACTGGAGCACCACTCAAGGTAGGAGCTGTGGCATTCCAACCATGGACAGTCTTGGCCCTGGTGTCTGTGTCCCACAGCAGAGCTTGCTCTAAAGTCAGCATGCCTAGGTTGGGGTGCTCTGCTTCTCCAGCCCTGCCCTCCCATGCCCCGCAGTTAGTCCACACCCTTCTAGCACAAGGCAGGATGGCCTGGCATGTGAGTCTGTGCTGTCTCCTTGTACCTTATGCCTTCTCCCCCAGTAGTTAGCTGCTAAGCAGCTTGGGTGAGGCTGGTGCACTCCAAAGGCATGTTTGTGTGTACGCACTTGTGTGCATTTTATGTTCATATGTGCTGAGTCTATGCCTGAGCTAGAGACATGTGTGCTTTTGTTCCCACCTCTGAGCAGAGACTCTGCGCAGCTACTTTTCCCAGTATGGCGAGGTTGTGGATTGTGTCATCATGAAAGATAAAACCACCAACCAATCTCGAGGCTTCGGGTTTGTCAAGTTTAAAGACCCCAATTGTGTGGGGACAGTGCTGGCCAGCAGACCACATACCCTGGATGGCCGGAATGTGAGTGACTTCATGGGTTCTCCCCATAGTTGACTGCAGGGTTCAGGCTACTGAAGATTGGGTGTATTAGAGGCCTTGAGGCAACAAGCCCTGGGGTGTGGTGGGTACTTGCAATAGTGGCCAATGCAATGCCCTTCGCAGAAGAATTGACTTCTTGTTCACCTCTCTGGCTTGACTTTTCCTACAGATTGACCCGAAGCCATGCACACCTCGGGGGATGCAGCCAGAGCGAACACGGCCCAAGGAGGGCTGGGTAAGGCTGGGTTGGGCTGGGTGCTTTGGTTCTACTGGAGGATGGTGGGTGGCCACCATCCTCCGCTCTGTCCCCTGACACAAGGGGGATGGGATTCCAGGGGATATTGGAGCTTGAGAGCCAAGCACCTTCATCTTGGGCTGGGTGCAGATTCTCACTAGTCCCGCCTAGGAGGGTGGGGTGGCTCATGCCCTCGCAGCAGGAGCCTGCCGCCTTTGGTCACATGGCTGCTCATCTCAGCATTCCCTCCGTGGCAGCAGACTGCCTTCCCTTCCACATGGGCCTGCTGGACAGGCAGGAGTGGCGGCTTGTGCAGGAGTCTGTGCGTACACTATGAATGGCTTCTGGGGCCTTTGCAAGTGGCTCTCTTGTTTGGTAAGATGGTCTCAGCCTCTCGGGTGCTGGGATTTAAGGTGTGAGCTGCCATTCCTCGATAACTTTCAAATTTTATTTGTATTTTTTACAAATACATGGGTATCTTGTTTGCATGTGTGTCTGTGCAATGCTACTGCTTGAGTGCCTGGTATCCAAGGAGGCCAGAAGAGGGTGTCAGATTCCCTAGAACTGGAGTTGTGATAGTTGTGAGTCACCGTGTGGGTGCTCTGGGTCAGACTCGGGTCCTCTGGGAGAGCAGCCATCTCTTGCCCACTGAACCATCTCTCCAGCACTTTCCTATTAAGGCATTCCCTCTGGCAGGTGGTCTTTGGGTCCCAGGTCCAGGAAGTTTATGACTGCTGACAGCTTCACTCCTTCCTTTTGGTTTTTCGAGACAGGGTTTCTCTGTAGCTTTGGAGCCTGTCCTGGAACTAGCTCTGTAGATCAGGCTAGCCTCCTGCCTCTGCCTCTTGAGTGCTGGGATTAAAGGCATGTGCCACCACTGCCTGGCTTCCTTTTCTTTTAAGAAAGCCATTTTCCAAAAAAGTTGTGAGCCTAGCACAGCTTTGTGCTTGCTATGCCACAGCTTTTCACACAGAGACCTCAGCAGGGGTGTCCCGCTGTGGGCACCATGGACTGGCTAGCTCTGCCTTTTGGGTTTCTGGAGTTTGCACACTGAAACTTCTCAGTGTGGCTTAGCACACTGTGCATATGAGCTTCTTACCTGGGTCAGCCCACTCTCATTAGCACAGTGATATACTTCCCTGAAGTCCAGTATGTCATATAGGCCAGGCTAGCCGGGAACCAGGATCCTCCTGCTTCAGCCTCCGAATGCTAGCCTTACAGGCCTGTGTGACCATAGCCAACTCAGTTTAGTCTCTTAACTCGAAGTGGTTAGGACCACAGGGACTGTACGGTCCTCACTCTTGAGACCACGGGGACTGTGCGGTCTCCACACATAGGACCACGGGAACTGTGCAGTTCTTACACATGGAACCACGGGGACTATGTGGTCCTCATGCGTGGAGCCATGGTCAGGAGAGGGGGGCGGGCTTATGTCCTCTGGCTGCTCTAAACTTCCCTAAGTCCCTGTGTCTCCAGGTTCTCACTGCCAGCTGGTAGCCCTGAGACTGCCTTTGAACTTTTTAACTTTGCCCAAATCTACACTGGGAGTGTAGGTCATTGATGGTCACTTTCTAGCATGTGGAAGGCCCCAGGACTGTCTCAAGCACTGGAATAAAAAAGGAAAGAAGGAAAGCTAAACCCCTGTCTCTATCTCTACAGTAGGCCGTTTTCATCCCCCCCCTTGTTTGTTTTTTGAGACAGCCCTGGCTGTCCTGGAACTGACTGTAAACCAGGCTGGCCTTGAACTCACAGATCCACCTGCCTCTGAGTCCTGAGTGCTGGGATTAAAGGCATGCGCCACCACTGCCTGGCCGTTTTTTGAGACAGGATCCTCTGTAGCTCTGGTTGGCCTGAAACTCACAGGGATTCCCCCTGCTTCAGACATTGCAGTGTTTTTTGTTTGTTGATTTGTTTTGTCTTCTGTGGTTGCTTTTACTGGTTCTATTTTTTTAAATTTATTTATTATGTATACAATATTCTGTCTGTGTGTATGCCTG
>LOJH01013570.1:993-21687 GCA_001685095.1 Ellobius talpinus
AGAGCTCACTGACTCTGGACTGATAGCAGGCGAACCTGTATAGGACCAAATTAGGCCCACTGAATGTTGTGAGTCTTGGACAGTTTGTGGGGCCACTGGCACTGGCAATGGGACCAGGATTTATCCCTAGTGCTTGAACTGGTATCTAGGAGCACATTCTTTTTGGAGAGATATATTACTCAGCACAGATATGGAGGAAGAGCCTTGGTCTTGCCTGGAAGTGAAGTGTCAGACTTTGTTGACTCCCCATGGGAAGCCTTACCCTTTCTGAGGAGTGGATGGGGAGTGGGGTGGGGGGAAGGTGGAAGGAGCGAGAGGAGGGGAGGGAGTGGGAACAGGGACAGAAATGTAAATGAGAAAAGACTATATTTTTAAAAGTTCTTAATAAAAAAGAAGAAAGAAAGTCGGATGAACTCTGCGCAGATTTCCTGCAGACTAGCAAGAGAAGCACACCTTGCCTCCATGCAGAAACACCCTGATTTCGTCCAGATCTGCACTCCTCTCTACAACCTCTCCATCAGCAATCACGAGTACTAAGCCTCAATTAACAGTGAGATTCTCTACAGAAATTTTTATTCAGAGCCAAGGGTCACACTTCCAGAAAGGTCCTCTGATGCTCCGGGCCAGGAATCCAGCTTAAGAGACGGAAGGGGAGGCATGGATACAGCCTAGGGGCCTCCACCTCTGAGCTTCAGCAACTGGGACTGAGTTATCTCAATACGTGAGTCATCAGAAGCCACGGCAACCTGTTTCACTTGATTAGTCTTTGCATATCATTTCCCTAATATATGCATAAGCAAAATAACTAGACATGCTGATTGAATCTCCCTGGTTTGTGTGGCAGTCAGGAGTACGGAGACAGGCAGGCAAGAGCCTTCCATAGGAAAATGCGAATCCAGATTTTTCCCATCTCTACCCACCCAGATGACCTTCAGCTAGGGAGGCAGTTGAATTCCCTTCTGATATTAATTTCTTCACCAGTAATAAGATGAGGTTGGAATAAATGATCAATAAAATGTTCCCTTCCAAAAGCAAAATTATGTGATTAAGCAATTATGTAATGGACCTTTAATGAATTTATTTTTTCCTTTCGTTTGGAATATCAATTCTTAGTTTCATGGTCTGCTAGTAGAATCGTGACAGAGGCTGACTGACTTAACATTGCCATCTGATCCCCCTGCAGTCTTGGCTGAGCCTCTCCTTAGTACTCATGGTAGGAAATTCAGGGAGGTACCATGTGCTAGCAGGGGGACAAAACACCCACGATCAGGAATCGGACGGGGGGCGGGGGGCATAGCATTGGTGATATTCCAGCTCCAGAGAAGCTGTTGCTGCAACTCACAGCTGGTCACAGATCTTTGCTCTTGCAAAGACTTTGAAAAAAGAAAAGAAAAGAAAACAAATAAGGGAGGGGAGAAAATGATTACATTTGAAGTAGAATCATGAATCTAAGAAAGATGTTTTCAAAGATGTCTATGATGCACCAGCAACTCCTTAAAATAACAGCAGAGAGTTTAGATGCATTATTGAGTTTCCATGGAAAACAAACAAGTTTGAGTAGAATAGTAATAGCGAATTTAGCTCCCGGTCTTCATTTATCTCCTATGTCCATGTATTTTTAGGACAGAAAAACATTTTCCCAATCAGAGGTGGGACAGGAAAGAGATGGGGAGATGGGCAGGCTAGCCAGGTGCCTTGGTGTAGTCACAGGCCTGGGGTCAATCGGGTGTGATGGTGGTAACCCTAGCTGAACAGTCTTCAGGGTGCAGGAAGAAATTCCTGTTCATTTCCAAGTAAGACCAACCTATAGGTAATGCTAGGAGACTAGAGATTTGCAAAGCATTACGGGTATAGCAAACGCGTAATGGAGATAGCTTTTATTCCTGTTCTGGGTGTCTCACAAGAAGCACAAGCCCCACCCAGTCCTGCTGCCTCCTGGAAAGCAGAGCAGACAGACTGGGTGGATCTTTGCTGTCTGTGGCAGGGAGATGCTGGAGCACCTGATTGTGGGCTCACACTGTCTGACCACACTTCCTCACTTAAGAATAGAAATGACTTCACAAATCCAAAATAGCAGTAGCCGTGAAACCAAACTGTGAAGTTTGGGCAATAGGAGCCAAATGAAGAAATGATGTAAGTTAAGATGAAAATGTAAAGCCCACCAGGTATCGGGAGTGGAGCTGCCGTCTTCTCTTGGGGCTCTGTTGAGGTCAATTCAGGCACTGGGAGTGCAGCTTGTCAAAATAGCTTTGTTCTAATGAGACAGCCAAAAATTGATTTATTTTTTTCTCTAATATCCTGCTTTGATCATTTTGTCAAAGCATTTGAATATATATCAGTTTGGGTACTGGGTAGAGTTGTTTATGGTTTTTCTACTTTCGGGGGCATAGGGCACCTAGAATTCCAAAATTCATCCCCTCCTCCAGGTCCCAGGGTCCCACTCTCCTGTGTCTACAGACATTAACCATGGGCAAGAAGACTGAAGCCTGACAACGCCAGGTGCTCCCATCTCACCTTTCAGGCTAAATTCCTCTCTAGTAATCACTGCCTGCAATTCCAGCTGTAATGTGTAGTTATCAGTCAGCTCTCATTGGAAGGGTTAACAGAGCACAGCTTCCCAGCGCAGCCTCACAGAAGATGCTTCATTATAGCGCATCTTCACCCCACAGCTGTGTGGAATTATCTCCCCTCCACAGCTCTGGTCTGCTGTGCACAACCCTGATTATACAAGGTCCTGCCATCCCTGTCCTACCCCATTGCAGGTAGGAAGGAATCCATGGCACTGACTCTCCCTAGGAGAGGGCAGACAAAACCCAAATAGCCCTGGAATCAGGCCTGTGCTCTGGGGAGTTCTCCCAATTCTAGCCTCCGGTTGGAAACTGCATTTTTTAACGTGACCATTCTGTGGTTCATCCACACAATGGGGTCAATAGTACTGACCTGTGGGGTTTGTGAGGTGTAAACTAAATACACAAATAAGATAAATAACAGGAAAAAATTACACTCAGCACAACCTCTTGTGGAAGCTTAGCAACCATTGATATTGTCAGTATCAGTTATTTGTACTGTAGCTTTGTTATGGCATTTGACACTTGATAATACACTATGCTTACAACAATACTCAACAGCTAACCCACACAGCCCTTCTCTCCTAATTAGCCATTCGGACGGAAGCCCCATGACTACAGCTCCGCCTCCCATGGCGTTTGTACTCTGTGCTCTGTTCACAGGTTGTTGGCTTTGCATACACACGATTCTCAGGGTGCAAAAGAAAAGAGCATTCTCCTCTCCTCAGCATCTCCCTGCTCAGTGTTCACAAGGAGGACCTCCAAGGAGCTGCTGGTTGGGTTGGTCAGAATCCATACCCTCCATTTGCAAGGTTCCATTTTAACAGGCAGTAGGATTTGCAACCAGAGAGAAGCAGACGGCGCTCCGATTTCTGTATTTAACTTTGATGTCAGCCCTGCAAGGAACATATTATTTCACCCACTTGATGTGCCTCGGTCTGTTTTGTGCTAATAAGGAAAGAGACTTACTTGGCTGATGACCCTGGCGTCCGGAGAGTACAAATAGCGTAGTGCTCTCTGGTGAGGTCCTCTAGGATGCATCCCAACATGGCGGAGATATAGAAAGAGAAGTAGAAAGTAGACTGGGCACATGAAGGATGGGTATATCCATCAGAGGTGAATTCAGACTGAGTAGAAAGTAGACTGGCCACATGAAGGATGGGTATATCCATCAGAGGTGAGTTCAGACTGAGCACATTCCTGCTCATCTTTTTCTAACGATCCATACTTCCTCCTCTTTCATTTTGTCATGTTGCTGTTGTCTTGAGGTAGAGTTTTTTGTAGCCCAGGCTGGCTTTGAACTTCCCATGCAGCTGAGAATGTCCTTGAGTTCCTGATCTTCTAACCTCTATCTCCCACCAGATGTGGCCCAATCTGGGGAGGCAGCGTTAAGCCATTCAGGAAGGTGGAGTCCCTATGACTTAATCACCTCTTGAGGCGCCCACACTAAGCACTAGGTGCTGAGACCCTCCAGCTGCCAGAATCTGCAGGCAAATATTTTTCTATTGTTGTATATGTTCTCTAGCACTAGGGATTCCATTCTAGCAGCACAAATTGGAGTGAGGCACATAGGAAAATGGATGTAATGGTATCTTCCTCACAGGACTAGCAGAAAGGAGGAGTGAAACCATTCACCTTGCAACATGAGTTTCAGTGGGAACAAACCACAGCCAAACCAGACCAGTGTGTTAAAAAAAAAAAAAAGAAAGAAAAAATAACCACCCAGGACTTGTTAAGAAACTTGTCTTTATCTCATAAGCCGTAGACTGCAGAATGATCTGTGCCCCAGACATCTGATAGGATCCGAGATGGTATGGGCACAAGGCTCAGCACCGCATGGACCAGACAGCCTCAGCAATCTGATCGTTTTACTTCCCTTTACCAGCTCACCTTCATAGGCCACCACCTTGTGAGAGCCTGAGGAGATGGCTCAGCATACAAGCACGAGGTCCTGAGTTCAGATCCCCAGTAGTCAAGTCAAAAGCCGGGTGTGGTCATGGACACCTGTGAACAAAGCCTGGTGAAGGGGAAAGGACGATTGCTGGGGCTTGCTCACGCAACAGCTTGAGGTTCAGTGTGAGATTGTGTCTCAGCCGACAAGGTGGAGAAACCTGTAGAGAAGTCCCTGAGAACCACTCTCCACCTCCCACATAGTGTCCCTTGACACTTGTGCATGTCTCCTGGGGGCAATCCCTTCTTCCTCTAGGCACCTTACCCAGTTTCTACTTTTAAATCTCCCCGGACACCAAACTTCAGTTTCCCATGGAAGAAATAGTGGTCATTACCTGTTTGCATTGATTAGCAGCTCCCAGCGCCGTAGCTTTGCTGACAATTTTCTAGTTCGGATGCTTTCTCCTACTGGTCATAGAATCTTAGCATTCCCGATTTGAAGAATTATTCATTTTTATAATTATGGCTTCTGGTAAATGGGCTTGGCACACAGTAGGCATGTAATATGTATTTGTTGAATAAATTGAGGCTGTTGAATAAAACCCATGGACTCCCATTATTTGCTAAGTCCCTGCTGACTTTCCGAAACACAGATAATGAAAGTTGAATTGCTAGAGTAATAGCAGTTGAGAATCTGGAAAGAAACCCAAGGAAAATTAAGAACCTGTTTCAAGAGCTATCAGTAAGCAGACTGTCTCTACATGTCCAGGAGGGATTTCAGCATGGTAAGCTCTGTGAAAACTCTTGGCCACCCCTCTACTGCTGAAAAATAACATGTCACCTCTGTTGATAGCACATAGAGCAGAGACTGGAACCTTCAAGGGCTGTCCCCATTGACTGAGAAGGCCGGAAGATAGCAATCCAGGATTCTTATATCTACAAGAAAACCCTCTAGGCCTGACACTGGGATGTACTGTTATTGCAGGCACTGTGGGAAGGCACTTGGATAGTAATCCTGGCTGGGTTTCTGGGCAACTGCAGAGAAACCCCATGAAAGTGTACTGTGACAAACGAAGCAAATTTCCATTTCTCCTTTACTCCTCTCTGCATATTCTATGACAGCTCTTGGACGCTCACAACTTCCCATCAGCACTGTTCAAAGTCAGAACAAGAGAAATGGGAATCACCAAAGGCTAGGAGATAAAAATAGCAAAGCCTCGGCCAAACAAACAGGGTTATACGAACAGGCAAAAACCAGGGTTGAAAGTAACGAGAGTAGTCTAGATTGTCAGGCTAGGAAATGGACCCCGTAAAGTTCGGTTTCTCCAAATGAGCTTGCATTTGGCATGTATCAATGCTTATAAAATTGAGAGGGTAGCATTTTCTCACCATACCCTAAGGAACCCTGGCAATCTATTCCTGTGATGCCTCTTTTGAGGACAATTAGACAAAGGCTGAGAGAAGTCAAATGTTTTTCCCAGACACGGTTTGTAGTAGTACTAGGAAGAGAAACCGAATCTCCCTCTTCATCTCCGCCACCACCCTTCCCAGAAGCATCAAAGATTCTCAGAAGACAGCATTTCTTGCTAAATAAACTCTCAGGCTTGTGTCAAGCCTGCTTGTGTCAGGCAGTTAAGCTGCAGTTCCAGAAGACCACAGGCCCCGGGGCTCATTTGTGTAAGGTTTGTGCCCATGAATCTGTGTTTGTGGCTAGAAACCACATTGAGCATGAAAGTCAGGTAGCATCCTGGAAATACAACAATCAGATATTTCTTCCCTTGTTCATGCTCTCTAACCCCAAACTTGATGAGGTCCCTAGGGAGTTTATCACACCGTGCTTTCATTCCTGAAGTCTCTGTAATTTGACTTCCCATCAGCTCCTGCCCCACCTGCCCTCGTTTTGCACACACTCGTGCACCCTCATGCCCACCCACACTTACCAGGAAGAAATAATTTTATCAAGCAGCATGCTGCTCATCACTTCTACACAGCTAGGCTCGCAACAAAGCTCTGGGGCAGGGGGTGCAGATCAGGAGCTATGCTCCCTGACATGTTGCTTCTAGATTCACACACACATGAGTGTAATTAGTGCTGCACGCTGTTGTGGTCACTCAGTTGCTGAGGGGCTGCTGGGCTCCTTAGGTGTGTGGTAGAGGACTACTCACTGCTCTGATCTCTAGAAAAGGAAGCAGCACCTGAGTGTTTGCATCTTGTTTGATTATTTTATTTGACAACAGTTTATTGAGACTGTGCAGCTCCAACATTGGACTGGATTGTGGGACTTGTAAGAAAACAGCTATAGATAGCACACAGAGAACAGAGAACCTGTCCCAGTGATGTTCGAGACAGGCACTATGTGGTAAGTTGATGGAGGAGGGTCATCTGTCTATATGTGTGGACACGAAATGAGTTATGGAAGACCAGAGATGGGCAATTTGCCTAGCCCTGGATGGGTGCCCTGGAGAGAGGGGAGTGGGTTCCAACACCAAGAAGGCTTTCGGGGGTAAATACCTAACCATGTCCTAAAGATCAGCAGGTGCTGATGGGTAAACAGAGGCAGGCAGAGAAATGTAAACAAAGAAACAAAGATTCAGCAGCGAGGCTTAAAGGCAGATCTAACAAGACAGGGGGCTTGATTTCAAGACAGGGTGGGCAGCTAACACTGAGAGTCTGTGAGGAGTTGGGGAGTGAGAGGAGAGAAAATATAAGCAGATAACTTAGTGGTGACATTTGTCTCATTTCATTATTGGTTGCTTTCAGGCAGATTGCCTCATCCACATCATTAAGATTTCCTGGAAAGTTGTGGCCCTTGTTCAAGTCTGCTCTTAGCCACTACCCAGTGAGTCCTTTTCAACATCCATCCTGCCTTCCATGGGCTCCTTGCCCCTTGCAGTGTCTAGAACATCAGTCATAGTTCATCTTCCTCCTCAAGATCAGCCACTAATCTGCCTCAAAATATTACCCTTCCCCCAGATTTCTCCTTAGCTCCCCTTCCCCCCAATCCCCCTGACTCCAACAACACACCTATTTATGATCGACAAATCCAGACCTTAAACTCTTTCTGAGGTCTTGCCTTAAATCCCACTTCGATCTTCCTCAGAGAAATTCACCTGGCTCTTAGCACACCCGCCCTTCAGGATGGGAACTTATAAATTACCTGTGTTCTTCACCCCCAGGCCTTCATCAGCCTACAAGTGTCATCCCTTCTAATTTGAAGTCAATTCCTAGTCCAGTTCTTCCCACTCTACTGTACCTTCTCACACTCATGCTCTCCTGCCTGCATCTGCTCCTCCGGCTCATTACAGTAGCTCCTACTAAGGACCCCACTGGATATCTGGCATTACTGGTTGTACTGAACTACATATAGATTCTTTGATTTTTTTCACAACACACGCTTACTAAAATAAAGTCATAGTTTAAAAAGCTATGCTAATGTGCCTTTCTCTATCCTCTTACCTTCGTTTGTGATGTGGGATGATAGATTTTAAAGGTGCTTTGTGTTCTTAATATTTCAAACTTCCAGCATCAATAATCTTTCATTTTGAGGCTATTGTTAAGTAAGTATAACACAGGTTCCTTGGACTGAAAAACTGCAACACCAATACAGCCTAGCTAATAACCAAGATGGGTCCCAAGTTACTAAGGGGTGGGTAGTGTATACAGTCTGAATACACTGGACAGATGGTAATTCACATCCCAGACAAGAAAGAGACAGTCAAAGAGCTCTTTACACTACTCAAATAGAACACAAATAAAGCTGGAGAATTGTGTTCTTTCTGTAATTCGATGTAGGAAGAAGTCCTTCTGTATGTGTGTTGCTTTTATTGGTTAATAAATAATGAAACTGGCTTGGCCTGATAGGGTAGAACAGAGCTAGGTGGGGAAAACTAAACTGAATGCTGGGAGAAAGGAGGTGAAGTCAGAGAGAAGTCATGTAGTCCTGCCAGAGACAGGGGCTGGTCAGAATCTTGCCAGTAGGCCAAAGCCACGTGGTGATACACAGATTACTAGAAATGGGTTAAATTAAGATGTAAAAGCTAGTCAATAAGAATTTAGAGCTAATAGGCCAAGCAGTGATTTAATTAATACAATATCTGTGTGGTTATTTCGGGAGTTTGGATGTCTGGGAAATGAACAAGTGGCCTCCTACTACAGTAATTAATAGCTAACATTTTTGTAACAAAAGTGGCTTAAGCAGGTACTGAAATCTCAGGGGGGAAATGACACAATGACTACTGTATTTCTAGTTCCTGAGAAAATTCCCTATCTCTGTTCTCACTCTCTCTAAGCAATAACATAAACAAAACCCTCTCATTTGCTGTGTTTCCCGGATTAAAGTCACCCATTGTGTTCAGATTAAAATCTGAACTCTTAATTAGACATATGTAACCCTTTTCAGGTTCCTTAAATCATTCTCCAGTCTGCACATTCTTCCCCTTCAACACAGTGCTGGGGCATGCTGTGACCTTCCGTGATTTATCATCTTGACACAGCTGTCCTCTCTGCGAGAAATTCTCCCCCCGTCCCAGATTGGAGGCCCTCCTGTGTGTGCTCATCACACCTTGCAGCACTGTATGTTGTAAATTCTTTCCTTCTCAATGAGAGTAAGAATTTTAGCAATGAGATCTATGTCTCTGTCAAAGTTACATAAATCAAAACCTTCCACAGTAACTGGTATGTACTGGACACACACACACACACACACACACACACACACAAACACGGGGGGATTGTGAACTTAATCCCCCATGTAGTTAATTTGTACATCTTTAAGATCTGTTTCAAACGTTTCCTCTTCATTGAAGTCTTTCTTGATTTCACCAGGCATCAGTCACAATTTCTTCTAGTATTTTTCTCCACTTCATGCACTGATTTTATTTTTAATTCATCTGCCACAGAACGGAGTCACTGAAGGACACAGACCATCATTCCACCTTGTAGCCAATTTAAGGTTAAAACTCAACAACACTACCCAAATAAATCATTAATTTCCAGAAAAGGGAACTGAGATTTAGATATGTTGGAAAATGTATTAAAAATCAGACCATGACACATGTGGGGGTTTGGGTTCACAAGTTTGTTTTTGTTTTATCTTGGCTTTTTTTTTCTTGACAGCAAAAACTAGAATTTCTGCTTTCTCTATGCAGGACTACCCCCACTGAACTCCCTTTTTCTAGATGACAGGATGCCCCCAATACACACACACCAGTGGGTCCACAAGAAGGCAGCTCTCTCTCTAGTGAGGAACACCAGCTGTTGACCACTGAGTAGCAGATTCCAGTCTCAAATAACCCAGGCAAGCAGTGGGGCCTCTCAGCAAGTTCTAAGTTAATTTGTCTGTGCTTCTCACTATCCTAGAACCTGCATCTGACCCTGGTTCTGCTGTTTAATAGCTTTGTGACCTTGAGTAAGTCACAAGTCACTCTGAGCTCTGTCTTCTCAATCATAAGAACAAAGAGAAATAGCCTTCATGCTTCTCAGGAAGAAAACAGATACAACGAATAGAATATGTACATTTTTCATATATCCTGTTATTGAATTTCTACAAATATGTTGGCATAGCAGGAGCCAAATAAACAAAAGCCTTGAGTAGTGTCTAGCTATTCTTGATCTGTACAACAATCTGTTCCCTTTTCAACCACTTCTTGTAATCCTGAATCCTCTTTAGCTCTCTTAGTTGGCTTCCCAGGCCTCAGTAGTGCAAGGAAAATAGAATTAAAATTTAAATTAAAAGGCATGTCTAGTGTTAACTCTTCCACAAAAGCAATTCCTCCAGCTACTGTTGATCCAAATGCCTTGTATTACATGACTTTTACAATCCATATCATGGCCAGGTAGAGGATACTTTGATACTGCCAGTCATAAACATCCACAAAAGAAATCCAAGAATAACAACAGATAGAAGGAAATGTGTGGAAGCATGTCCTTTGGGATGCTCGGCATTTTCCCACATGAACTGTGTAGATACTGTTTGTTTACGCTCCTCTACAGAAGGACTGAACACCAAGCATTAGAAATTCAGTCAAAGAAGCTGAACATCCAGGAGGGGTTAAGTCTATTTCAGATGAACCTTCTCAGCCTTAATCACTTCAACTTTTATATGCTCGATATTGTAAACCAAAAGTTTTCAAGTTATGAGCCAAGTGCCCTTGAACAATATGGAGCTACCGCAAAAGATTTCAGATTTTAGTGGGCATTAAGTGTCATCTCTCCCTTAGAAAAAAAACAGTGGTTTGTGTATATGGCCACACTTGTTTTATTTTCAAGTGCATTATATATAAATAAAATATATTATCTGCAGAAATCATTACTGAATTTATAATAGCTGTTTGCCATTGTGTGTTTCCCTACAATATAAAAATTAAAAGGCAGTGATAATAACATAAAATTTTATGATGGGGAAATTAGAAAATGTTGAGTTCTGAAAAATATGTGAGTATAGAACCAGATAGACTACCTGCACTTTCTGGCCCAATCAGGTCACCCAAGTCCCAAAACTACTTGCCAGAGACACTGACCTCCTCTGGGCCTATCTCTGTCCCTCTGGAGCTTACCAGGTCCACCCCACCTTACTACCATGGGCTCTGTAGCAATCACATGTGGCAAAGACCAAGGTAGGCTACATCCTCCACTTCTTCCACACTAGGGTCACGCAAGTCCTGAGGCTGCTTGTCAAGGATCCACACCATCCTGACTGTCTTTCTCCTTCTGACACTCACAACATCACTGCCTGATCCCCAGAAAGATTCCTCCAACATGCGACCAGAGTCCCACAGATCTGCCAACTGCAGTACTGGGTTTTCCCATATCCTCTGTTCTTGAGACCCAGGACCAGACCACACCACCAGGGAAATTTCTTCCAGGTTCCTTGACCAGAGTACTGAAGACACCAGACTGCAGCAGAGAGCAGAAGACCTGAATAGAGGCTGTATACTCAAATACCAAACAAACAGAGGGAATCAATGTCCAAATCCACAATGAATTAGCTTCATCCTGAACACTGGACACACCTCTGCAGAAAGAATACATATGGCATGAACAGAAAAGAAAGAAAAAGACTCAGCCAACAAACTGTGAATATGAAAATTCCAACACAAAAATAAAAACATGAAAAATCAAAATAACATGTCTCCTCCAAAGAATAACAGCCCCATAATGATGACCACTAATAAAAATGAAATGGAAGAACTTACAAAAAATTTTAAAAAATGATTCTAAGTATTGTCAAACAACTTAAAGAAGACAAAAACAAAGAGAGAGATGAAATGAGAAAGTCAATCCCAGCCATAAAAATAGGGCTTGGATTTTTTAAAGAAATAATTTCTGTAAATAAATGAATTTATTATTCATCTAGTAGTTTTGTTGAGTCCTAAACTGAACTAGCCAAAAGGTGGAGTGATGTTCTCTACTGTGCAGCAACTCAATTCCGTAGAAGACAAATTTTAAAAAGAAAAATAAGTATATTAAGTAGAGAAAAATACTAGGAGAAATTGTTATGGATTCCTGGTGTAATCAAGAAAGGCTTCAGTGAAGAAGAAACATTTGAACCAGATCTTGAAGATATGCTACCTGGGGGGATAAAATTCAATTACTCTCTCTCTCTCTCTCTCTCTCTCTGTGAGTATGTCTACACTATGTTACTGTGTTAGACATATATGTTATATAATATGTGTGTGTGACAAAGACAAAGGCCCCATTGCTAAAATGCTTAGTCTGATTGAAAGAGATTCAATTCCAACATGAAATGTTCCAAAGTGTGATGAGCACACACAGGAGGGTCTCCATCTCTATCTGGGACAGGGAGAGCACTTCAAGCTGAGAGAAGAGATTGTGTCAGTTTGGATTTAAGAAAATCCAAATGGAAACAATACTGGAAATGAAAAGCTTAATAAACCAACTAAAATCCTCAGTGGAAATCCTCACCAACATATTGTATCCTTTGAAAACAAAAAGTTGGGGATGGAGAACAAAATAGAGGTACTGAATCTCTCAGTAACAGTTAAAAAAATGTAGGAGAGAGTTTGACAACACCATGAAAAGACCTAACTTCTGAAATATGGGCATAGAAGGAGATTAATACAACAGCAGACATAGAGAATAACATCACTGAAATCATAGAACAGAATCTCCCAAACAAGAGAAAGAGGTGCCTACCAAACACTAAATTTTCAACACAAAACAAGAAATTATTCATGGCATATTACAGTTAAAACATTAAAATACAGAATACAGAAAGGATTTGAAAGCTGCATGGCAGAAAGGTCAAGTTACTTATAAAGGCAGGCCTATCAGAATAACACCTAATAATTCAGCAGAATAATTTGAAGGCCTTGAAAGATTTACTCCAAGTTCTGAATGATGTCTATCAACTGAGACTATTATACCCAGCAACAGTATCTTTTAAAATTAAAAGAGAAATAAAACCTTTCCATGATTAAAAAAAAACTGATTAGGCGAATTTATGACTACAAAGCCAACACTACCAAGAATTCTAGGTGGAATACTTTGATTTGAAAAGAAGAATAAACATACTCAAGAGGCCATTAGGAACAAATAAACAATACCAGGAAAGGTCGCCAAGATAGATCTGACAAAGCATTACCACAAAGTTAATACAGAGATAGGAATTAACAACACTTTTCAATAATAACTGAATGTTAATGATCTCAATCCCACAATAAAAAAAGTAGCAAATTGGGTTAGAAAAAAGAATTCATCTTCTCTATCTCACAAGCAATGAGAGATTCCACCTCAGGCCAAATGGATAGAAAATGGTATTCTAAATAAAGGAAACCAAGAAGCAGGCAGGCATAGCCATTCTAATATCTGACAAAATTAATTCCAAATCAAAACCAGTCAAAAGAAATACGGAAAACACATCATACACATTAAAGGAAAAAGAATCCACCAACAGGATATTTCAACCCTAAAACATATACACACCAAACACAGGAAGCACCTAATTTCATGAAAGAAAGACTGTTAGATCTAAAATCATGTGTTGACCCAAAAACATTCATAGTGAGTCATTCCCATAATCATCTCTTACCAGCAGACAAGTCAGCTGGAATTAAACTAAGCAGAGAAACCCTGAATTTAAATGGCATCATAAATCAAATAAACCTTACAGATATCTACAGAACATTGTATCCAAACTTTAAAAAAAAACAGACATTTTATAGGCAGTTCACTATAATCAACATAATATGGAACAAAACAAGACTCAACAAATACAGAAATTTTGAAATCACACCTTGCATTCTATCTGACCATAGTGGAATAGGCTGGATATCAACAACAGAAACTACATAAATACATACACTTACAGAAATGAAGCAACACACTATTGAGTGATAACTGGGTCAAGGATGTACTTTTGCAGAAAGAAATATAAAAATTCCTACAACTAGAAGAAAGTAAAAACACAATATACCAAAACCTATGGGGCATAATGAAGGTAGTCCTAAGAGGACAGTTTATAACATAAAATGCTTTTATTGAAAAAAAAGAAGGATCAAAGTTGGAGGTGATGGTGGCAGACACCTTTAATCCCAGCACTTAGGAAGCAGAGGCAGGTGGATCTCTGTGAGTTCAAAGCCAGCCTGGTCTACAGATAGTTCCAGAACAACTAGGGCTGTTACGTACAGAAGCCCTGTTATTTTTTTTAAAGTTATCTCAAATTAATGATTCACTTGAAATCATTGGGAAAACAAGAGAAAACAAAAAAGTTAAAAAAAAGAATAGTTAATCAAAGTAAAGGCTGGAATTAATGAAATAGAATTTTTCAAGAAGTGCAATGAAGAGATGAAGGAAAGACTGACAAACCTTTAGCCAATTTTACCAAAAGAAAAAGAGGGAGAATTCAGATTAACCAAATCAGAGATTAAGTGGAGTATGTTAATAGTTATAACAGACACTGGGGAAATTCAGAGAATCATTAGGACATACTTTAAAATTTATATCCCATTTGAATGGAAATATCTAAAAGATGAATTTCTAGGCATATATGGCCTACCAACCCTACAGTAAGACAAAATAAACAATTTATATAGATCCATGTCATACAGTGAAATAAAGGCAATACTAAAATTCTCCCAACTAAAAAAGTCCAGGCCTTTTAGATTTTGCAGAAGTTTACCAGAAGGTTATCAGAAGCTAACCCTGATAGTCCTTAAATCAGCATGCAAAATAAAAGATCTTCAAAAATAACTAACCCTAATAGTCCTTAAATCAGCCTGCAAAATAAAAGATAAAGGAACATTTCTAAATTATTTTTATAAAGCCAATATAAAAGACCCACAAAAAAGTTTTAGGGCAATATCTCTGGAGAACTTGATGCCAAACTTCTCAGTAAAATGCCTGCAAATTAAATTCATGATTACCCAGAAATATTATCCACCATGATCAAGTTAGCTTCATCCCAGAAATGCAGGAATGGTTAAATATGTATAAATCATTAAACATAACCAACCACGTAAATAGACTCAAATATAGAAACCACATGATCATCACATTAGATTCAGAAAAGCATTCTGACATAATCTAACAACTCTTCATGATAAAAGTCCTAGAATTTTCAGGAATGGGGGGCATATCTGAGCCCAATAAAGGTGATACCCAGCAAGACCTCAGCCAACATCTTGGTAAACAGGGGAAAACAAAGCATTCTTACTAAAATCAGGAAACAGACAAGGCTGCCCACTCTCCTGCATCCTATTCAATATAGCCTGAGTTAAGGTAATAAGACAAGTGAAAGAGACAAGGGGGATACGAATAGGAAAGGAAGAAGTCCAAGTACTCGTGTTTGTTGATTCCATACAAGACTCTAATGGAAATCCCCTAGAGCTGATAAAAAACATCCATCTATGGAGCAGGATATAAATTTGATACACACACAAACACAGAAAGAGAGAGAAAGAGAGAGAGTCAGTATAGTCTTCCTATATACTAATTACAAGCAAATGCTGAGAAAGAAATCAAGGAAACAAATTCATATGATAAAAAATCACTAGAATTAATCTAGCCAAGGAAGTTAAAGATTTGTATGATGAAAACATTAAGGCATTGAAAAAGGAAACTGAGGAAGATAACAGAAGATGGAAAGATCTCTCGTGTTCATGGATTTGAAAGATTGGTGTTGTGGAAATGGCCATCCTACAAGAAACAATTTGCAGATTCAATCGAATTCACAACAAAATTACAATGTAATTCTTTATATAAATTGCAAGAGTAACCTTCAGTATCATATGGAAACACAAAAGATCCAAGAGAGCCAAAACAACCCTGAACAACGACAGAACAACTCGAAGTACCACGTCCTATATTTCAAGTTATACTACAAAGCCGCGGTAATAATAGCATATGATTGCAAGAAAACAGGCAAGTTGAACAATGGAATGGAATTGAGGATCCACATATAAGTCCACACTCATGCAGCCATTTAATATATGACAAAGAGGCCAGCAAAACAACAACAACAATGGCAAAGGGGCAGTCACAGCATTTTCAATCAATGGTGCTGCTCAAACTGATATGTAGAAGAATGAAAATAGACTCCTATTCTCACCCCACACAAAACTCAAGTGTAAATGGACCAGAAACTTGAACATAAGTCTTGATGCCATGAATCTGGTAGGGAATACGTTTGAACTCAATGGCACAGGAAAGGACAGCACTGCCATTATACAAGAGTAAAATCAGCAATCAGACTGTTGACATGCTAGAAAATGTGAACATAACTTTGAAGGGGTACACAGCTATTGTTAAAAGCCCCAGAAGAAACTTTCAATGAGACTTCAACGACATTAATGCAGAACTGATTCTCCTTGCAAACAAGAAAGAAAAGGCTCCAGGTTGGTAGATGGCAAAGAAACAGAAACGAACTGGCTACTACTGTATGAGCGATCCGTAGTCGAGTTCAAACCATGAACAAGAGTGTTACATTGGGCTTCAGTTACAAGGTGAGGTCTGTGTCTGCATACTTCCTCAGTAGCTTTCTTCTTCAGGAGAATGGGTCGCTGGTTGAAATACAAGATTTCTTGGGTGAAAAATAAATCACAGGGTTCAGATGAGGACATGTGTTGCTTTCTCTGTTTCTTAAACCCAGAAGGATGAGTTAATCCTTGAAGGACATGATATTGAACTTGTTTCAAATTCAGCAGCTTTGATTCAGCAAGCCACAACAGTTAAAAACAAGGATATCAGGGAGTTTTTGGATGGCATGTATGTGTCTGAAAAAGGAACAGTATAGCATGCTGATGAGTAAGGCCTAAGTTACCCAGCTCCGGAATCAAAATCCTGGGTTCTAAGTACAATTTGAAATGCCTCTGGGGACAAGAAAGATTTCTACTTAAAAATAAAAATAAAAAACCCACAGGTAAATAGATAAAATTAGAAAGAATATTTCTGAGTGAAGCAGCCCAGACCCAGAATAGCAAATATCCTGTTTTCTCTCATTTATGAGTGTTAGCTGTGAATCTTCAGATATTTGTATTCTGTTTGGAATACCCATTGAAGTCAGAAAATCAGTAAGCGGCTGTGGGGCAAGTTTTAAGGGAGGGAAGATAGATCAGAGTGGTATAAAGAGTTTAAGGGAAATAATGGTACAGTAAGGGTTAAATGGTGAAGATGAGTGAGACGGGAGGGTGGGGAAGAGGCATGAATACAATGAGGGATAACTAACAGTACAGATATTTTGAAAAGTTCATATGGAAAACTACTATAGACGTCACTTAAAATATATACATTCACATATATAATGAGAGATTAAATGAATTTATCCTGTAATGAGGCAACAATGATCCTAACAGCTACAAAACTAACAAACACAAAACTTAGTACCAGGAACGGGTTACATCTTTTGGAGTTGTGGGATCAGAGATCTACAAACTTTACAGGCTACTGTCAATACTCTGATTCCCTTCAGAACTTGAGGGACACCCACCAGTCATAGAGCAAGGAGACACCAAGCTGATACTCATCTGGAAGCCTCATCACTACTGGCTAACTTTCATGGTGCTCAAAGGTGCTATGCATGCTGCTGGAGTAGAAAAAGAATCACCAAGTTTACCTAGCTGTGAATCATTCAAGCTACAGAAATAATTGCCCAGGCAATAAATGACCACAGGGGCAATAGTGGTGCAAATGTTAGAGGAAGAACTAACTACTTTCTGATTGAATTTTAGGCTCACTACACAAGTTGAAACCCATAACTACCACCATTATTGGGGCCTAGAACCTATGAATCTAAGAAGTCATAGGCCCTGTGGAAGAATCTGCTATGGGCATTCTGTTGAATGGGCATAGATTAAACCAACTTCTAATTACTCATTGTTACACCCATCAATTAGTGCATCTCTCAACTGCCTTCAGAGAAGTGCTATCTACAGTAGATGGCAATAAAGACAGAGACCCACAACCGCTCAAGCTTGAGAGAGTAAAAGACCAGAATGCTCAACCCAAAAGGAGATGCCCATATCACATTCCCTTCTCCCAGTACTTGGGGATTGTTGTGAAAGAGGGTACAGGAAGATCCTAAGAGTCAAAGACAGTGAATGACCACAAGGAAACAGTATTTTCTGGATACAGCAGGGAAGCCACACATGAATTCACAGCTGTTGAGACAGCATGGACAAGACTTATGTAAACTAATTCCATGAGGAACAAAGAACTTGGTCATGAAATCTCACTCCAGCTTAGGAGGCAATTGATAGCTGTTGGTAAAAGGAGATTGCTTTCTTGAAGCATTCTGCTCTTAATGGGTCCACCACCCTCCAGGGAAGACTACAACATACAAGAGTCTATGGGCAGCACAACTGGATTTGAATCTGTCTCGAAAAACCAAGGAAAAAAAGAAAAAGAAAAAAAGAAAAAATTAAATAAGTGAATAGAGGACACAACATAATTGGGTGGACTTCGAAGGGGGAATGGATCTGGTTTGAGTTGGGTGAATATGATCAAACTATATTGTATGAATTTCTCAAAAAATTAATAAAAAATGAGGGGATGAAGAAAAATATTTGACATTTTAAAACCAGTGTCAATATTAAAAAGAGTTTGGGGATCACTTTTACAGTCAGAGCCAAAGCAATCAACCAGCCTACTGACCTGGGAGGCTGCATCCCAGAGCAACCTTAAAGCATCTGCGGTTGCAGGGTGACTTTGAGAAAGACTCTCCAACTCCTGAAGATGAAGCTATTCGCGTCTCTCTGCCAGCCTAATCCACCACACAGCCCTGGCACGGGATGCAAGAAGAGCTTATCTTTTCTCCTTCCCATCTGGGGGACCCTGCGGGAAGGGGAGGATGAAAGCAACTGCCAGCTGAGGGCCAACAGAAAGATGAGCAGAAAAGGGCAGTGTACCACCCAGGCAGGCACAAACTCCTCTCTGTTCCTCTCAGATCCCTTTCCATCAACCCCAAATGACAAGGCACCAGCGAAAAGTGTGTCTGTGGGATCATGGGGCCAGGAAAACACAGCGGTGCCGAGCAAGGTGACTAACCTCATCAAGCCATCACAAATTAAATACTGTCTGTGCAGGAGAGTTCAGCCCAGCTTGCTCTGGGAACGGGAAGCCCGAATTTTTCATGTTCCAGCCAGATAAGAGGCTGAAAGCCAGCCGGCCTGTGCAGGTGAGAAAGGGATGCGTGAACCACAGGCTCAGCGGGCTTTGTGTTAGGTTGGTGACTAATTGCCAGCAGTACACACTGGTCACTCAGGCAGGTCACTGCCCGCCATTTCGGTGACACAAACATGGAACCTGGTAAATTGATTGAAGGCTCCTCTCTTCCCCACTGAGCCGCAAGTGCAGAATAACCAGTCACTGATGAACCAGCGAGCCCCGCTGGGCCTTTGTCTCAGCACCGGAAGGGTGCTGTTAATATGTGCTTCGTTCCGGAGAGAGCTGGGAGCAGGAGGCTTCATTAAGTGTGGTCTGTGAAGTGCTCTGAGGTCAGGCCACGAAAGCTAAGTGCCGAGTACTAACTATTATCATTAATTAATGATTGTCAACAGAATTATTTACTCTGTGTTTTCAGGTCCAGGAGGCCTTGCTTACTGGTAAANAAAAGCCTGCTCTCCCAGTGTCAGCTGTGGCCTATGAACAGGCTCATTCTTTCGCATCTTTTTTGTTTGTTTGTTTGTAACCCTGTTCACCTTCCTTGGGGCTCTAACTAGAGAGCGAAGTGTTCAGTCCCAGCTTTCACTGTAGACACAAGCAGCCTCCCATACAGAGAAGTCCTTATTAATGTAAATGTAAGCAGTGAAGTGAGAGAAGGAACTCAAACAAAATACCTGCTGCCTTGGCTTGGAATAGGAAACAAGAAGTCCCTGGGGGGGGATATGCAATTAATCCTAAGCAGAACAGAAAGTTGAAATACGGAAGTATTTCTACTCAGCCTGTTTCTACAGATACGCCATCATGACCTCTGAAAAGCAATGATGGCCACCATCAGAAAGAGCATGGGGAATTATCAGAGCCACTTAGCCTATTGACAGGACAGGGGTCCTCTTTTCTTGCCACCTCCACCCCACACAAAGAAAAGGCCAGTTCCACTTTGATTTCCCCCTTCAATTAGTAAGAATAACATTTGTATAGAATCCCAGCATAGAGTGTGCCTCTGAGATTAAGGAGTAGCAGCTCAGGCATTAGGGAACAAAGCAACCCCATGGAACAATGCGTACCTTCCCATCTTGGCTGCCACCTGGCCCTCAACACACTGGCATCTGAATCAAGGGCATTGTGGATGCAAGACAAGAGAATCCCCAGCGAACTGTAGCTTTTATGAATAAATTGTACTTGCCAAAATTGGCCCGTTGTTTGTGGACATTGATTTATTTTCTCTGATTCTTTCTGATTGTTAGATTTTGGCTGGTGCTTACTGATGTGAAAAAGCCATCTCGTCCTGCTGATAAATCTAGAGATAACGGCAGAGGTCAAAATAAAATGGGAAGGAAAGGAAAAGAGGTGTGCTTTGCTGTGCGGTGGTAAAAAAAAATTAAATGTAAACAACAAACCTCCGTGCCCACTTCAATGGCACTTCACCCCACTCTGTAATTGGGAAATTAGCTGGGCCATTTGTTGGTGTGTATTTTTCTTCTAGAGTGAAGGAGAGAAAGTGGGGCAGGAAGGAAGGGTTTTTGTTCTGTTCTGTCTGAGCATGGGCTCAAGCATTATTCTTGCAAGATTCCGGTCAGTCCTTTCCATGCTGCCTTGACATCTCTCTCTCTCTCTCTCTCTC
>LOJH01013571.1:671-13587 GCA_001685095.1 Ellobius talpinus
TGAGTCTGCAGCTCTGATTGGATAGTCAGTCAAAGGGAGACTGAGTCTGCAGCTCTGATTGGATAGTCAGTCAAAGGGAGACTGAGTCTGCAGCTCTGATTGGATAGTCAGTCAAAGGGAGACTGAGTTTGCAGCTCTGATTGGATAGTCAGTCAAAGGGAGAATGAGCCTGCAGCTCTGATTGGATCATCAAAAGGAGTCTGTGGCAGTCTCAGTTACTGAGAATCACTGCTATCAAGTTATTTCAGCTTGTAAACCTCTACAATAGGAACTGAAGAGTCCATTTTCTAAAATTATTCACTTTAGATAAGAAATTCAGTAAGTTAAGCAAACTGTGTACTCAGGGTGTCCTGATTAGGTCAGCATGAATATGCCCTTAGTTTTCTGGGCTGTAACAAGAAGTCTGTTTGTTCTTTGTTAAATTGAAACTCCACTGAAAGGACTTCCCCTCTCAACTGGATTGTACTGAAGACAGTAATTCAGAAAGTGTCTCAATTGATGCTGGTACCCAAAGTAAAGCCCAAACTCTTGATGGTGATGAGAAGCCTTGTCATGCATGAATGATACCATTTGTTGTGGCCATTGCATGAATGATCATCTAAATTCATAACATTTATAAAACTCTTTTGATTTCTTTGATGTTGCTTGACCATTGTACAAAATTTGTCAATGTTGAAATCACATTATAAAAGTACTAGAAAGTGTCGATGCAAAAAACAAGTAAACTGTTACATTTCACTTCACTAATATGTTGAGGAAAGAGCATTATAAAAGAAATGACTGGATGAAATAATCTTAAAAGATTCATCCTGCTGCATGATTCTAGAATTTTATCACTGAAAATATATGAAGGGTATTTCCTCTTGTGTAGAGCAGCATTTTACAGTTCTATCAATATATTGTTTTCTGGATGAACAACAAGAGTGATTATAACTTGCATTCTTTATGCCAATGTATTATCCAAAGAGCCACTGAAGGGTTGAAACAACCATGACAATTTCCTCTACAAATTGGATTTGTTCAAAGATGAGTTATCAAGTATAGTTAAAATATGAAGAGTGAGGCTAGCTTACATCTTTATTCCAGTGTCATTGGTTTTAATACATTTTCCCCAAAGATTTAAAAAGCTATGTACTGATTTACTCTGGCAAAATATCAAGAAAAGCAACCTAAGGGGATGAAGGATTCACTTGGCTCATTGTTTGAAGGGATACAGTTAATCATAGTAGAGGAGGCACGGCGTAGGTGGCTTCATCTCAAGGTGTCTCCTTGAGATCTTTCACCTCATATCTCCACGGAAAAGGAAGCAGAGAGTGGACAGAACCAGGATAGATTTATAAACAATCAAGGCCCCCCATGACCCACCTCTTCCAGCAAAGCTCCATATAATACAAACTTCTCAGGACAGCACCATCAGCAGGGAAACAAGGGTTCAAGTACATGAGCCTACCGAAGGCATTTTGTGCTCCAACAGTAACACTTGGATTCTGATTATAATGTCCTGGGTTCTATTTTCCCTCAGCATTTACCCTTCCATTGGCTGGATGGAGCCCTACTTAGCACATCATTAGTGGAGTAGTCAACATCTCTGGCTACCTGTAATATTAAAAGACCAGCAAACCTTTACGTTATACCTTCAGAAACAGTTTGCTCTCAGTGATTACCTATTTGCTTCATTTTAGTTTTGCCAAAATCTGCTAAAAAGAATTAATGAGCTTTCAACTCAAGCCTGACCCCTTGGCCCTATTTTCAGCAATGGTGTTAAGCCCCCCTCAGCTCTTCTCAAGGTAACCTTGGGGATACTGTTGCCATTGTTGGTTATCATTTTTAATGCAATAACTATCTCTATTGATTTGTCTCTGCCCTTTGGTTCCATGAATCACAACACACGGCTGTTTGAATGTCTTTCCATTTGCCAAGGTTTAACTACAGTGGGATGAGGCTCAGGCTGCATTAGAGTACACCGCAGTCATTTGGTTTAATGGTGTTGCGTCCGAGGTGAAAATGTTACATTCAAAGTTACCTTAGGAGCTAATTATGGGCCTCTTTTGCTTTTTCAGTTTTTATTAATGACTTGCTCGCATCATATAGTTCATAAAATGCTCTGTACATGAACATGCTGCTGATATGACCTCAGACCCAGGCAGAGTGCAGGTAGTATGAAGCCATTGTGTCTTGAATTAGATGTTTACTGAGCGATGCTAATAACAGATATACATTTTACCCCAAATGCTCAGGTTCAGAGTGATTTAAACTGTACAAAGCAATCCTTAACAAATTCACTTTTACCTATTTTATAGATGTAAGTGGGCAGGTAGCTGAGCTAGATGAAGGTCTGTGTGTCCAGGGATTTTCTTTCTGATGCCACCTCTCTGGGCAAGTGCACAGGGGTGCTAGTTTGTAAAAACGTAACACGTGGCAAGTATACTGTTTCCTGCTAAAGAATTTAAAAAGGGTTGCTTCTTTATTGCCATGTCTCTGAATAGAAACTGTGATGTGTGTTTCTTCCAGAATTTCTAAAACCTTGGTAAGCTCTCTACTAGCAAAAGGAATTTTCTTTGGAGCTAGCGTGTCAATTGCAATTAGAATACTGTGGGAGGCATTTCACATACCAAAGGCCAGAATGCACACAGGCTGTTGTCCATGTCTCTTGATGTGAGCTCTCACTCCTTAGAGGTATCTTTCTATTGCTTCCTTGGCAGAGCAGGTGGGATGCTGGGCCATATTTGCTGCAATGAGGGTCCCTTACCCGTGCTTGCCTTGGACCAGGGGTGTTGAGTATACAGATTGCAAGAGGGGCATGGGTAGGGTGGAGATGCGCGGTTTCCATTCTGCCATCTTCAGGTTCAGTGGCTGCTTGGATCCTTTCAGGGCTTCTGGATAAAGGCACCTTATCTTCAGGAAGTATATTTGTACTATTAGCATGGAGATGAAAGAGAACTTGAGAGAGTGAGAACAAGCCAGAGGAGAGAGAGAGAAAGGAGGACGAGAGTTTCCATGCTCAAGGAACCCGTGTTCCAGTGGGCTCTGCAATGGTGAACGGACTGCATTTTGAGGAAGGTTTCTTAGCTTCAAACCCTGGTTTCGGGGTGACACTGGGCAGGTTGCCTACCTTCTTGCCTACACTCTTATAGGGGTTCCGATGACTCCTCCCTGGTGGAGCTTCCCAGTCTTAAATGAAATGATATGCAAGTATGTGAAAGACTCTTTCAAAAGCGAGTACCTGGCCAGTGGTAAATGCTTGGGTCACTGGATCTTCATCAGGGAAATAAGCACCCTGTCCTAAAGGAAGAGCCGTGGGAATGTGTGCATCAGGGCCCTTGAGCAGTAGGAGGAGGCTATGCCAATTCTATTGTAAAGAGACGTTGACAGAATGGAAGGGCTTCTAAAGGACAGATGGTACTTAAGTGTTTACAGGTGGGCAACTGTGCTATCAGCTCTGCACTGAGGGCTTCAACAATGCCATCATTTAAGCCGCACAGCAATGTCCCTGAAAGCATCTTTCTAGATCCAGAAGACATTGTGGTCTCATGTCCCACAGCAAGGAGGGGCTGGAGACGGGAGGCAGGTGTGCTTTGTTGACCTCGCAGGCAGGTTGCAGCTCACTGAAGTCCACACTACTCGTTGCAGATGCCTCCTTACCCCCATGTTTAAGGGTGGGGGACATTTGTGGGTCTGCGGGTTGAAGAGAGTTCCAGGTAGAGGGGTAAAAACATGCAGAAGAACAGAGATGGGAACGTGTCTGGAAAGGGATTTCTGACTACATAATAAAAGTCTATTTGAACCATGAGAAAGAGCTTGTCTTTGGGTTCCGAAAGAATGTCAAACCTCTGAGTGGATTTGGAGCCACTGAGAGATATTATCTAGTCAATTTTACTTTTAAGAAAAAAAAAGGTAACTGAATCCAAGATGGATTTGTATATTATGGGTTGTGACCCACGTGGGAGTTTATGACTTAATGTGGAGGTCATGAAATGTGACAGCATTGCAAAGGTTTCCGAATGAGCCATGATCGAAGATCAATTCCAAAGCAAACACATAATGCCTCTGAGGTGTTTCTGGCAGGACTCACCCATGTGACATCATGGGGCTCCCCTGTAGCCTGGGTTCTCAGCACAGAGTTCACACTTCACTCTGTGTCTGCCATCACACAGCACACCTCCAGGGCACACCCCTTGGGCCCCTCAGCTCAAATGCAACACTGTGCTCTCATTCTCAGTGTTCTGACTGTGCACAGTTTTCTGCTTTTACAGAAACATGTGGTTTAATTGGAGAAAACGAAGTTTTATTCTTTTTCTGTCCTCATTTCTCACCATGTCGTTATCCAATTTTCAAAGGATTTTTAATTTTATTTGTTTGTGAGTGTTTTGACTGCCTGTATACATGACAACCTCATGCATCCATTACCTGTGGGACTAGAAGAAGGTATGGAATGATCTGGAAATGGAATTACAGATGGTTGTGAGCAGCCATGTGGATGCAGGGAACCAAACCCAGTTCCTCTGGAAGAACAGCTAGTGTCCTAACCGTTGAGCCACCTATCCAGTCCCAGTTGCTGTATCTGTGAATCATATTATATTTAGACCCACAAGAACACCCATCGCATTAGCATGCAGATTTGCCTTCACTTTTAATAGATAGTAAATCATAGATATTGTGAAGACTAATTACTTTACGATACATTCATTTATGCTCTATTATCAGCAAGTATTTGATGGTGTATCTAGCTTGCATACCTATGCATTTTGGGTCACATAAAAATTTCTCAGTAGAAAAGCGACCGTGGGTGGAGGAGAAAGTTTAAGCAGCTAAATTTAGAGAAGAGAAATGTTGAAAGTGGGTCCTTTATATCAGTGTGGACCAGGAAAGGTAAGAGCTGGTGGTCTGGTGTGGCAGGGAGGCAGAACAGGAGCAGCAGTTTGGGTAGGGTTTTTGTAGCTGACTGAACAAGATGCAGGAGAGGCTGAGCAGGCCTTTAGCTTTGTAGCTGTTGTTTGGCAGGAGTAAAGACAAGGACCACAGAATATTTGTTTCATTTCTCTCTAAGGATTTGTTAGGTACCATGTGTTAGGAGAGGGCAAGACTTTGATGCAAGCGTCAAAGACAAGGAGCGTTCACGGAGACAGCTTGAACTTGACAATGTAAACTTCTGTTGTGTGCAGGAAGGGGTAGAGGAGAAACTAAAGGTAGCCGTGCTTGGCAGTGCTCCAAGTGTCACCTCAAGCTCTCAGAGGGTCAGAGAAAATGGCAAGTATGCAGAACTCCCAATTACCGTAAAAGCCCACTGATTTGGATTAATTGGGGTAAAGGGCAACACGACCAAATAAAAGTCTGATTTATAGAAAAAAATTTAAATAAGCTCAGTTTGATTACTTTACAGTATTTTAAGTTAACTGTTTCCTATTAAAAGTGATAAATTAGTAGGAATGATTTGTAAATACCGTGAAGCAAGGGCATGGATCTGAGGGCAATGACAATTACTAATTTTCCATTTGCTTAGTGAGTACTTATGGCTGGCTTAGTGTTAGGTAATGCTGTATGTCGTGGTGCCTCTAAGTGGCCCATCAGTTGAACGTGAAACAAGCATTTTCCTTCTTCTCTGACTGGCCTCAAACTTTACAGCATGGGTTGGGCTTCTTAGGTTTGGTGTTGATATGAGCTGCTCTGTAATGCCTTCCTGCTTTATGGAAAGCCAGGAGTTCTCAGCCTCAGTGGTCACTGCACTGAGGTGGGACTGAGTGCCTGGTCTGGGTGGGAGTCTTACCAGCTGCTGTCCTGTTTTCACCCAGACTTCCCTTGGCTTCACTCCTGGAATATTAATCTGGCCTCTGTGGCTTCAGGATCAGTATCTTTTTTATCATTTATTTTGTTTTTGCATGTGTGTTTAAGTGTTTGCATGTGGATGTATGTGTAGGCATGCATGTACGCACACACACACACACAAAGGCGAGTTTGGCCAGCCAGTGAGACACAAGGACCCTCTGTCTCCACCTTGCCAGTGCAGGCATGAGAAATTCACACCGCTGTGCTTGTTATATAGTAAGTTGTAGGGACTGAACTCAGGTTCTCTGTTTGAAAGGCAAGTACTCTTCCAATTCACACGCACGCATATACACACAAATGCGCACACATGCATGCACACACACATATACACGTTCTTGGGCACAGAATCTGAGACTCTAATTACATCTCAGCGCTTATGTATCTGAGTCAAAACGGACACCCTGCTTGCTTCCTACAACCTGCTCTTTCTGCCCTGTGTTTGCACACACACTTCATCTTCTGGGAGTCCCTTCACGTTTCATCCTTCAAAGCCTTACTTGAGACCCTTCCTCCTTTTCATGGTCCACTGCTTATCTGTTTATCACCGTGGTCCTCTGTTTACCACCGTGGTCTTGATATTGTTTGTATTCTGATAACCTTTGTTATGGAAATGGTTCTGTCCCTTGAGACTATAAACCCTAAAATCAAGGACTTTGATGAATTTTTTTTATGGGGCACTGAGCCCAGCATTAGAGGCAAGATAGACCCTAAGAAGTGCTTGGTGAGCTACGCAGTGTCTAGCAGGTACGTACGCAGTTGAAGCTTCTAGTGCTGACCGTTTATCCTGCCTTTTGCATGTCCAGTGTGCTCTACATGGTCCAAATATAACACAAGTCATCGTCCATGGAGGAGATGAGTAGCTGGTCGCGGTCCTTCCTTTTCTGTGGCAGTGTGGCTAGGTTAGAGGGTATTTAGGCAGATGGATGAACACTGTTCTCAGGAGGTTAATTCTGGAATCAATAGACTCAGTAAAGAAGATCCACTGTTGCCAATATGGCAGGCACCAAGCTAGTCCTTCGAGTGCCTGGTAGCACAAAAGGCGTATTTGATTCCTAGTGTCAAACTGGGGCATTCCTGTTCTCCTGCCTCCAGACACCAGAACTCTGGGTTCTCAGGCCTTAGGCTCTGAAAGTTACCATGGAGGGCTCACAGGCTATTGGTCCCCCATTAGCTCCCTGGCTCTCAGGCCTTTAGACTCACTCAGAACTGGACCTTCAGATTCCTTAGTTCTTCGGCTGAGAGACAGCATCTCATGGGATTCCTCTACCTCAATAATCATATGAACTAGTTCTTAAAATAAATGCCTTCTCGTGTAGTATCTGAAATTTCCATTTTTTTCTGGAGAATTCTTAATGAATACACCACTAAAATAGGAATCCAGGCACTGTTATTTCTGCTATTCCTGTGGGGTGAATGGTTTCTTGTCCAGTTTTATGGTTTCTTATATTTCTTATTTTTCTTATTTTTCTTTTTATTGAGACAGCCCTGAAGCTGATTTATGTAGTCACTCATCTCCGTTCTCCTGCCTCAGCTTCCCGAGTGTTAGGCCCGCAGGCACGGACCATCCTACCGGGCTATTTTCTCATCTCTGGATCTAAGGCGCCCGTATGTTTCTCTCCTAACTCCTCAGCACACTGTCTCATCATTCTGTCGCCATCTCTGTCACTGTCTGCTGAGGTTCAAAGTCAGCTCTATAATTAGACCAGACTATGTTCATATGTCTCAGCAGCTCAGAATATTTCACATGGCGAGGGGTTAGGTGTAGCTAAGCTTCATGGTGCATCTCTATAAATCCACGCTACATTTGATTGTCTGACTATTAGCTTTCTTCACTGTCCAGGCCTCCCAGCAGTCCTGTCTCAGGGCACCTAATGGTAAATGATCACCATGTCAAGAAGAGACGGCGTTAATTAGACTGATGCTCAGACGGTCTCCCTTAAGTTGTCAATACTCATATTTATATCATAATGCTGTGACTTTGGCAGAATTATTTGCTTTTTATGAAAATATGATGAAGCAATTTTCAGATTTCCTAACATGAATCAAAAGTTTGAGAAACACCCACATAGCTATATAACTAGCTTCCTGTTAACTTTCTACCATTTTGTGTGATTTTTATGCTTTGGGATATGAGCTGGGAATGATTAACCAAATATGGGAAGAATGAGATTTCCAGCAGATTTTCAGTCCAGTTTTGAAAGACATTCTGATAGAACTTAACTTACAAAAATACGTTAGCAGTGGAGCCGACTCCAGCTTTTGATCTCTGCTGTATAATAGCAAAGTACAAAGGGAATGGGGAAAAGACTTTTTTTTGTAATATCTACAAAAATGCCATTTAGCAATGTGAGGTTGTTGTAAGAGCTCCCAAATGTCTCATGTGTGAAACTGTAAGATATAACCTAACCACCCAGGCTTGCACACCCTCATGCTCGAAGAAAGACTGCATACAAATGATTTCTTCAACTGCTAAAAACGAGTGGTTAAACTCATAGGAACTGATTACTTTGATACTAGGTCATGAATATAAAGCCCATATTATGTTTCTACACATCAAACCCTCTAGAGATTTGTTTAAGATGCTACATATTGTTCTGTATGGAGAATTTTCTATGGTAGATAGCTGTGATTTCAATATCAAGTGAGCTTATTAAGTATGTACCAAGCTAAAGTCAAAGAATAAACACCAAGAAGCAGATCAATAATAAAAATAGCATCAGTAGAGGTGTTCTGACGCCCAAGAGAAATGGCTGGAGCAGCCTGGAGCTGAGTCCCATGAGTCCCTGCAGAGCAGAGTATCCCCTTGGGGAAACTTCCCCCTGTAGCCATTTTCATACCATGTGATGAAAGACCCTGCCCTCTGCTGAGACTGGCTCACCTCCTAGTGGTCCTCTAGAGGGAAATGCTGTCATTACTCCAGGCTGTTTGCTGTTCCCCTTCTTTCTTGTCACAGTGCCAGGGGACTAGTCTGCTACAGAACAGTGATTCTGGAGGTGGCAGAAAATGGGGACAATCTGACAGATGTTTGGATCAACACCAGAGTCATCTGTTTAGAAATACTCTCGTTGTATTTGAAATCTATATTTTTACAACCTTGACTTTGGCCTTCTTGTCTGTGTGTACCGTGTGTGTGCACTGCTTACAGAAGCCAGAAGATGGCATCAATGCCCCAGAACTGGAATTATGAACAGTTATGGGCTGCCACATGGGTGCTGAGAACTGAATTCAGGTCCTCTGTAAGAGTAGCCAGTGCCCTTAACCACTGAGTCATCCCTCTGGTCCCTTAATTCTATGAAGGTCACTGAAAAAAAAACACAAACCCATGAAACTCCCACAGCACTAATGGAAAGTGTCAGGGTGAAGTCTTCTTGTCTCTGACTGTGTAGAAAGTCAAGAAGTCAAACAAGAAGCATCCTGCATCCTGAATCCTGCATCTAATGACACGGAGGTGGATGTGCACCTTCCTATTTGCACTACTGCTCATCAAGGGTGGACTGCTAATCACTCCTCAGGACCACAGATGCAGGCCCTGACTTAAGGGCACCTCTGGCAGAGGTATTCATCTTTTGTCACGTGTGTGGAGCCCCAATAAATGTACAGATTTAACTGTACAATTCATTTACCTTCATTGACATTATTTCTGGCTCTTTGACAGTGCAATTTAATACTTGACTATTACTAAGTGACTGCTGTGTGAAATCCCAGGGACTGAGCGAGAGGCCGATAAAGTCAGTGATATCAAAACTAGAGTCTCATGTGTTCATGATCCCAATGCTCTGGGCTATCAGTTGTCTTCGTGGAGTAGACTTTTCTCTGTTGCCTCCCAATGCCAGGGATGGAGTGACCTGGCTTTAAGCCAAAAGCTTACTGCATGCATTCATTCGTCCAATTGGCCAGTGAATAAACCCATTGAATATTTAGAGCATCAGTACGCAGCAGACACTGTTCTAGCTTCTGAGCTGCAAGGACTGGTGTCAAATGAATGTGCTTGTGGATGCTCTGTACCACATAACTTCAGGATAATACAATGTCCTGCTCAGTTGGTCAATATGTGCTTCTAATTCTTAATCAGCTACTGCTCAGTCATTCATACACGAATAAACAAAAATCAACCTGCCTTACTACATCTGAGGTCCTTTTTTAGGTCACCCCCTTTTTTGGAGGCTTTGCCTTTGATATCTGTTGATTCCAGCTGTTATTGGACTCTTACCTGGGTTATTGGTCCATTCTTTCTGGTCTCGTGTTAGTAGTGGTCCCTTTATTCAAGTCTTGGCCTTAGACCCGCTGTAGGAAATGTTCTCATACACTGTAAAGATTTGTCACTCATAATGGTTTAATAAAATGCTGATTGACTAGTAGTCAGGCAAGAAGTATAGGAGGGGCAATCAGACTAAGAGAATTCTGGTAAGAGGAAAGTCTCAGTCTGTAGTCACCAGTCAGGCTCAGAGGAAGCAAGATGAGAACTCCTCCCAGATAAAAGGTACCAAGCCACATGGCTAACATAGACAAGAATTATGGGTTAATTTAAGTTGCAAGAGCTAGTTAGTAATTAGTCTGAACAATAGGCCAAACAGTTTATAATTAATATAAGGCTCTGTGTGTTTCTTTGGGACTGAATGGCTGTGGAACCAGGCAGGACAGAAACTTCTGTTTACATAGACCCCAATGTCTGTGTTCACTTCCCATCTAAAAGATGAAGTTGTGGATTCTTGGATTTATGTCTGGTCTATACAGAGCAGTTGCTCCTGGGGTTCTGATGTTTAGGCTCCATTTAGCAGACGCAGGTCCATGTGAGCGTGGACCTATAGGTGGATTCAGTCTTGTATTTTCTCAGCAGATGAAGACATCTGTTATCCATTGCCACTACATGTAGTGCTCAATCATCTAAAGAGGGAACAATCTCTTCAACCTTTGATGCTACTCTGCCCTTGTTGGTCTTGGCAGGCAATACCATCTCCCTCCAGAGCCCAGGCTTCAAGTGCTCTTGTGTGTGGGCTCTGTCTCCAAGGCTGTTACTGCCGTGATGACATGCCCAAGCTGGTCCTCTGGAAGGTGAATCTGTACAGAGCACAGATGACTCCATCTGGCTGTCCAAGCTCCGGCTCAGGCACATGAAGAAGTTGGGCACTGTCAACAAGCTTCTCGCCTGATCCAGGGGCTAAGTAGAAGCTTATCATGGTTGTGGTGGTGGTTACGACATCACGTTCCAAAGAAGGAGGTAATAGCTATGCTCATTGGCGGAGAGAACTTACTGACCCAGGACAATCTAAAACATAGTTAGAGTAGTGTCAAAGTCATAGTGCCTAGGTATCTGGGAAATCAAGAAGGGCAATTTGCTGTCAGCCTTCCATACTGAGCTGTTTTCCAACCATAAGGGTATTGCTGCCATGAGGTCATGAGCTTGGAGATGCAGGCTTCAGGTGAGGGGAAGGGAATCTGCTGTGAGGACTGTTGCAGCAGGGAGCAATGGATGAACAAGGTGTGGGCAGAAACATGCATGGGGTAGAGTGTATGGTGTCTTCCAAGCCATCCAGATGGCCCCCACTTTTGTCTTGGTGTCCAGAGGCAAGAAGAAAGACATGACAGATTTTTATTTCCAGTTTTGTGTCTTCCTCTCAGCTCTGCTGGATCATCCTCAGAAACACCTGTGACTTTAATGGAGCCTCTTTGAGTCCCAGTTGATGGTGGCCAAGTTTTTGCAGGCATTGCTTGAGAAAGCAATGGCTGGCAGTGCGTTGGCACAGATGCCTTCTTCTGCACTTTCTTGGCTCTCTCCCCTCACTTGCACCACAGCACTGCCACCAGGTGGGGGAAGAAGGTGAAGCCTAGAAATCATACCACCTCGAGCGACCCCACAGAACCTGACAGATCTCTGGCAGAGGTGTCTGGAGATGAAAGATGTGAAGGTATAAAGTACATGACACAGACTAAGGGGAAAACCAGTAGTTCTCTCTGGCAGAAATACAGGGTGATCGGGGAAACCAGCAGAGGGAGGAGGGACAGGAGCACATCCTCAGAGTGGGGGAGCCTTGGAAGGTGTGGTTAACAGAGTTTCAGTATCTGGTGCCACGGAGAACAAAAAGGTTAAGGGACAAACACTACGGATGGGTGAATGGCTTCAGTGTTTGTTGCAGTGAATCAGGAAACAGGACCATGGCTGTGGTGACTGCCACATAAGTAAAGGGACATGGCAAGAGGATGAGGTGACGTGGTGAGGAAGGCCTTTGATGTACGATATTCATGGAATAGACTGGAAAGGGTAAGGCATGCTCCATGCTCACCTCACAGCTGCTTGACATGCTACTGAGTCATCTGAAGCAGAAGGGCAGAGTCGAGAGGGTCATGTGACAGGCAGAGAGTCTCTTCCTGCTTTCAGGAGAGCATTTTGGGTGAGATCGATAGGCTTCAGAGCTATTGATGTGTCCGTGTTTAGCACTTAGACACTGAAGGAGCCAGGTTGCCGATAGAATGGGTGTGTACCTGGAAGGATGCAAACAAGATCTTAAAGGCACGAGACAGAAGATGACTCGTCAACTAGATGGGAAGAAGTCAACAAAAGGGTATTCAAGACAACTGACTGGAATTGCTTTTGCAAACTGTGGCTTTGGTTTAATCCAAACCACTTACAGTACTTCATCCAAATGGTTATTAGATACATTTTCTTGCATGTAGGGAAGAATGGCAGCTAATAAAAGGAAAAAGCTTACATCCATACTTTCTTATTTTAAAGAGATACATACATTCTTATTGTGTGGATCAATAATTTCATTCACCCAGTGGTGTAGTTAAAGCAGGTTTTGAGTCTCAAAGGTATTTGTTATACCTCCTTGTGTTGTACCTCATGTGTCTTAGGGACACAGTTGACCACAGCTAACTCTGGTAATCATGATTTTAAAATGTACAAACATACTTATTACAAGTTCATCTAGCATTGACATGGTTTTAAGCAAACACTTTTTCTCATAAAACCCATTTGTTTAATTTCCCAAATGTCCAAAGTCAAATCTTACTTCTTCTCCTAGACACTTAAGCCTTTATATTTTCAATATAGCAAACACACACATGCATACACACACACACACACACACACACA
>LOJH01013572.1:7112-24732 GCA_001685095.1 Ellobius talpinus
AGTCTCTCTCTCTCTCTCTCTCTCTCTCTCTCTCTCTTTCTCTCTCTCTCTCTAGCTAAGCACAATGGACTCTCTGTTGAGGAATATTGCATAACTCCTCAACAGAATCCTTTTGGTTTCTTGGTGTTATCAGTTTAGGACACAGGCTCTCCCATCCTCTAGAAGAAAATCATCTGTGGAGGTCAGCTGGTCAATTTCTCAGCTTTCCTGGGTTTTGACACTATTGATTTCAAGTTCTTAGTATCTTCAAAGAGTTAGAAGAAGGTAGCATGCGGTGGGTATGAAGATAGAGAGGTACAGTGGGGCCAGACAGGCATGTTTATCTCCTTGGGGACAGCCAAAAGAAATGTACTTATGCACATTGTATGTACATCGTATGGAAGATGTACTCTGTGTGTAAGGGATGTACTTTTGGACACTGTACATAAGAAGGTATGAGGACCAGCCAGCAAGCCAGAGGGAGGAAGGGCTGTTTTCCTCGATGGAGACAGTCTCACACTCTCCCTCCCTTTGGGACTCAGAAAAGGAGTTCTAGGATTGGAGTGAGGACCTAGAAGTGGGGAAGAAACCCAGGACAGGGTTTCTTCCCCACTTCCCTGTATGGGCAGCACATACTTTGCCCCAAAGGTAAAATGGTAGTTTGAGAAACTCTTGTTTGCTTCCCCTCTCCCAGTCTGAACTGTCCTCACTGACCAGAGCTCCCAATTCTCCTCCTCCACCAGGTGGTATCAGACCCATCGACTTCCTAAACTCTTCAGGTGTTGAAGACACATGCACAATGTCTGGGGTACTCTGGCACCCACCAACACCCTCACTTAAAATATCCTAGAGTGACTTCTGAAGGGGTTGGGCAGGTAAGACGTGGCTTGGTTTCCTAAATGCATCAGATTAGTGGTGGTCAGGTCTGTGAATACAGAAGACAGCCTGGGACCACACCAAGTACCTTGTGGAACACACTGCCAACTGGGGGATGCAGGCTAAAGGCTGGGCACTTCCCAAGCAGATGAGATTCAGAGCACTTGTCCACACGGTATCTTTTCAGGTACCGGGTGGGCCACAAAACTCGTGCATAAATCTTCCTTTTTTGTTCCCAGGGATATGGAAATAATTTTTGGACAGTTTGACTCACTGAAGAAATAGATGAAGCGGTTTGACAACTAACCCAGGTGAAAGCTCCCTGGATACTGACATAGGAATCACTTAACATTTTTCTTTCCTTCCGTCCTTACCCCACACACTGTTTTTCTTCCTCAAGCCCACTCAACCCAAAGAGTAAAATAGGGGTCCTTTATCTGAGGACTGCTTCTCAACAGAGTGTAGTATGCAGTTTTGTAGGTCCAGAACTTTCTCACAACCGAGCTCCTTATTCAGGGCGGGGCATAGGTCAGGCTCGAGATCTCTGCTCCGGGGCTGTCTAGGGATGCTAGTCCCCTATCTGAGGCCCTCTCGGGTGCTCGGGGCTGCCTGTCGAGCAGCTAGTTCTCTGTAGCCGGCCCTGCAGGAGTTACAGCCCCAGACAGACAAAAGCGAGGCTGCCGCAGCTCCTTTTCTCGGCTGTCAGTTGCAAATAGAACCGCTGCCCTCTGTACTTTACTCCCGACAGAAAGGGCATTTTATTACAGGCTATGACAAGTTGCAGGGAGACCGCGGAGAACTCAATAAGAAGGAGCGCCGAGTGGAATCAAAAACCCTCGGAATGTTTGGAAGACTGAGCGAAGATAGCTCCAAATGATAGGTGTGAGCAGGACTGGAGGTCGTGGCTGTGGGCTGGGCGGGGTGGGAGCCGCGCGGCGACACTGCCCGCCGAGGAAGCACGGGATGCACCCCTGGCCTTCGGTGGCCGTGCAGCGGAGGCCCAGAGCCGGTGGGCTGCCCCAGCACTCTCTCAGTAGCCGGCGGCTGCAGCTGGTTGCCCCAGAAAAGGCTGGTCTTACCCCCTTCCTCAAATTTGCAACTTTGTATGTTTTTCATTGGCAGGCGGGAAATGGACGCTTCACTCTCTGGAGTTGGTTTCTTCCTGGTCGTCTGCGAGAAGCTGTCTTCCTACGATGAGCCTTTTGCAAACTTCTGCTAGACTTTATTAGAGTTCTTCCCCACCCCCGCCTCCTCTGAGTTCCCCTCTTCTCACGAAGTTAGCGCGGGAGGGGAAAAGTGATACCAGCGAAGGGAAGAGACATATTTTCTGCCCCACCCCGCTTGCTGCTTAGTAAAGTGGCCTCAGTCTGAGCTACCCAGGGTCTTTCTAGGAACTGCTGTCTGAGAGGGGGAAAGCGTATCCTCCTCCCTACCCGCCCCCCAGCAGTTCTGTATGCGCTTTTAATAACCTGTCTCCCAGTGAAAAACAGTGCTGCGTAGAAACTGTGCAGACCGGTAGAACTACTCTTCCCTAAAGTGCGATAGTGGGGACCCCCACTAGAAAATAAGCACCCCAGCTAGAGGCGGACCTTGTAGGATTCAGGTTGACTTGACGACGCCAGCTCAGTTGGAGAGTGACTTCCGAGGAACCTTGTAATACAAAAGGTGAAATATGTTTATCCCAACTCCATGCTCAGAATCCTTGCCAAGAAAGGCAGAGTTGGTAGTTGTCAAAGCTAGCAGTGCCTCCTGCCTCCCCAAGCTCATTTGCTTGAAGGGTCCAGCTCAGCCGAAGCCCTAAATAAGAAAGATTACAAACAGCAATACTCAGGGCACTGTGCAAACGGTTAGAAAGAAACTGCAGCTCCCTCTCCCTCTTTTTAAAAAAGTCCATGGAAGTAAAAGCATGAGCAATCTTAAATAATTCCATAATCGAGACAGAAAGAGCAGATACATTGTAAATTCATAGCTTATGGCACAAATGTTTCCTCCCTTCCTGTGTCCTGCTTGATGAAAAACAAACAAAACTAAACTCATCTGAAGCTTTTGGGTTCTTCTTTAACTGGAGAAATTGTAAGAATCTAAGGTTTTAAAAGTTTGTGGTTTCAAAAAGACCATTTCTTGGATACATTTTGCCAGGTCCCCTGCCGGTGCAAACAAAGCAGTGCCTTCTAACTTTGTTTTCTCAACTTTCTTTCTCCTCCTCACCCCCAGGTTTTTTGTTTTTTTCTTCTTCTCAGAACTTGATGCGTTTTCCTCCGTTTCTGCCAAAGTGTTTCTTACTTTGATAATTATTAATTATCCGTCCTGTCTCTGGAGCTCTGCGACACTCCCCCACTCACTTGCATCAGCGTGGAACAGATCCCCACCTCTAAGGTCTGACAGCGGTCGAAGAAGGTTCATGTGGTTTGGACTGAGTCTGAAACAATGCCCTGGGTACCCATTGTGTGCTGAATAACCACCACAGAAATGGTTATTAAAATTAAATACCCACAAAACTAAGAGGGCGGGAGTAAACATACCACAAAACACGATTTTTACTAACAAGGAAGTTATAAGGTGAATGAGTGTGATGGGTGCCTGCTTCTTCCTCTGTCCTGATATATGACTAGCGATAACTGGACCATGAAGAGAAAACTCTGCACCTCTTCTCCTCTGTTATTTTGTTGGAAATCTTTCAGAACTGAACAAATGCAGAATGTTTGTTCTTCAAAAAACCCTGTGCTTACTACTGCCGAATAAATCTTTAAAAGGCTGTGGTTCTTCTCATTAAATAAGTAGCATATGAAATAATTTTAAAAAGTCTGTCAAAAGAGTTCCTTCAATATTTTGGTTTTGAAATGGTTGGAGGGGGGACATTGTAAACGAAATTACTTCCTCAGCATGGTCCGTGTAAATGTGAATCCTGAAATATCAGAGAGGGTAATGGGGGCCATAGAGCAATGTGAGCCAGGCTGGGGTTGCACTCCCTGACCCTGTGTGCATCTGGGAAAGGCAAAGGTGCACCTCAGTCTTCATAGTTTTCCTTTCCTCTTTCAATATGGAATCTTGTTTTAATTTATGCTCCAGAATAAAACTCCAGTGCATTTTAAAGTCCCTCAACTTTTTATTTTCCCGTCTCTGTCTATGCATCGCGTCCTTCTCTCTTCCTGCAAAGGACAAACTGTTGAAAGGAAGAGGCATGCATCTGAGATTTCCCCCAGATCCTTCTAGAAAGAAAAGGAATGGGTGGTGGGGGTAAGTCAGAGACTGCGGAAGCTTGTAGACAGTTATGCCTCTGGGAGGAAAAATAGTCACTCCACGAAGAAGGGTCACCTACAGAAAGTCAAAGTAGGAGCTATCGTTGTAAATGGCTCTCCCTGAGGAGGTCTTACTGCGGGAATTAGATGAGCAGAAGAAGCCACTGGGAATTGTATGACAGAAGCAGGAAGTGGGGTGACTTTGTAAACTTGAATCAATGAGTATGGGAAAACTCCCAGGATCCTCCCTTCACTCCAACCTTTGCAAACATTTCAAACATCTTGCTGAGGTCCTGAAAAATGGTCAGCAAGGGAAGAACAGCCCCTCTAGACAAGTGTAGTCGGTAAAAGAGTTGGGGGGGTCACTGGTTTTTGCAGTTCTCTTCCCTTCTGAGACTCGGAATAACAAACTCAAGTGGTTGCCCTCACCTTGTCTATCTTCCTCAGCAAACTTGACATCATGGAAGAAACATGACTTGTGAATTATTAAAGAGGAGCTGGTTGACTTTTAACCCTGGGTACATTGCTCAGACCCCATTACCTGCGCATTTATCGGGGAATGTGTTACAAGAATTACAGGGTATGTAAACCATAAAGAAGAGAGGAGAAAGCAGAGGTAAGAGGCTGTAAAAATACCAGGGAAAGCTGGGTGTGTATCTAACCATTCCCGACACTCAAATGGATGAGTAATATGTTTCAGAAAACTAACTGTTCCTTTAAGAAGTGTGTGTGTGTGTGTGTGTGTGTGAGAGAGAGAGTTTCTATGTCCAAGGGAAAAGAGATGAATTCAATGAAAGTTTAGCTTTTTTACTGTGACTTCCTTATCTTCAGACAGTTTTTTATGATTTTAAAACTCCACTTACTTTAATAAATTCTTAGCTTTATGAACAAAAAACATATCAAGGGCTCTTTGTACTTCCCCCCATCTCAGATACAACTTCTACTTTCATTCAGCATAAGCACTTCTCAAATGGTGAGAAACATTGTGCACTATAAAACACGGTCTATAGCAGACATTTCCTACTGCAAAATGGTAGAGAATTCAGAAAGTATCTCATTTGCACAACTGACAAAATGATACAAATCAGTAGAAATCATCTAGGCTTTCAAAACTCTGTGTGTGTTGTATACTAATTAAGCAACCATTATCCTGTGGGGTTGTGTTTCTGGGCAACTGTTGATGGAATAAAAGAGGAAAGGATTCATCAGATAGTAGGATGCTCTTTCAAAATTAACAAGAAAGAGATGCACAGTAAGCTAATAATAAGAACTACTAATAAAAACTATCACCATTACTGTTTGGTCCTTTGGGTACCAATTTGTGTATCCTGTTGCCAAGGCGAAGGTAATAATTGAATCTATCCTAAATCTGAGTGATGGAGTAGTCAGAAATGACTCCATCTGACAGAAGAGCCAGGACGCAAGTGATGGATACTATTGTCCAGACGTGACCCTCCATTAACACTACCTATCAGCATCTGGATCCTGTCACTGGTCCCCATGCTAGAGCCAAGAGGGCTGCCTGGCACAGTCCAAGCACTTCCAGGGTTTCTAGGCTGTGCTGAACCCCTCACCATTTGAATGGTGTAGAGACTAAACCCTGTTCCCTCCATCTCCATCTACCTTATTGCCCCTCTCCAAACCCATTGTTTGGCAGGTGATGGCAATTTACTCCTTATCTTGCCTATTTACGAGGGATTTTTAAAATTAATAACAAAGGGAGAAGTGGTATTAATATTAATTAACACCATAAAATGAAACAGTTTTGGGATTTCACCCAGTGAATTCTCTCAGTCTCTAATTGGAGTTTTGGAGAGAGGGGAGGAGGAGGAGAGGGGAAGGGGAGGGAAAATGTGTGTGTGTGTGTGTGTGTGGGGAGATACAGATGACCTACTGGGTGACAGACACAGGTTGGAAGGGTGACATTTTATTGTAAGCCTCCCAATGAAAGGAAGAAAAGGAAGGGACCAGTCAATTTAATGCAGGGACCAAGAGTGCAAGAGTGTTGCTAAGAGACAGAGATGCTGGTGAAGTTCTACCACAAGCCCTACTCTGACCTTATGCAAATAGAGGCGGCCAACTCTTTGTGGAACGGCTGAAAATTCCACCCCCTGTGTCACCAATACCTGGCATCGAGCCTTTCATTCAAATGTTCTCTAAAAACACACACAGAGGATGTGACAAAGTGTAACACATTTAGGGGCTTTAACACTCGCATACACACACAACTCACAAGAATATGGGGGATAGTAATAACAGTAATACTTTTTAAATAGGAGTGGCGGTGTCTCCAGCAGATCATCCTGAAGAACTGTCACCTATCTTTACCTTCTGTCACCGTCATCTTCCTTTAGCTAGAAAGTAACCTGAAGTTTCAGAAATTGCCCTTCCCTTGCAGAAATAGAAGCCTATTAAGAATTGCAGTAGTGCTGAAAGTACTGCCATTAATTCACACCCGGAGGAGTGAGGAGGGATGGTGCGAGGGTGGGTGGCTAGAGCTAGAAAGTTCACTGCAGACAGTTTACCCCCACCCCGCAACCAAAGAGAAACTTTCCTTCCACTTGATCTGCCCACTCTGCAGGATAAGATGATGTTTTAAAAGAAACTCGGGGAAAGTGTTTTAGGAAGTTGAACAGTTGGAGAGTTCACACGGATAGGCTGACAGGATACCTCCTAGTGAGCCGGTGACACTGGCCAGCAGCTGTACAAAGGTCTTGGTCATCTGGACAAAGCAGAGAAAGGTACCTTTGAGAACTGACCCATTTGCCTCTGTTCGAAGCCCTCCAGCAGACGGGTATGCTCTGCCACCTGCTCCTGGGTGCCAGAAGGTGAGCTACCAGTTGGAGCTGGAAGCTGTAGCGGATCTGACCCTAGTAAGCAGCCCTGGGGTGGGGGGTGGGGGGCAGAAGAGGGAGGCAGAAGAGGGAATCCTAACCTGAGCTGCAGGCTCTAGATTCCTCACTTTCTGCCTCACTTCCTTGGGCAGCCTCATTTCCCTCGTGTCTCCACTCTTTTTCACCCCAAGTTGGCCTTCCCTTGGGGTGTGGTAAAGGAAGCCATTCAGCAGCCAGTGCAGCTCCTAAGATACCAATCCGGTAAAGTTGAACACCACGCAGAGAAATAGGTTATTTCCACGACTCTTAGCCAAGTTTGTTCCCCTGGAACCACAGGCGGGATGGCAATTTTGGGACCTTGAGGACCCTGGGGGCTGGCAGGAAGGGGACGGAATCTGAGGAAGGCACACCTGCCCTTGCACAGCTCCAGGGACTACCGAGAACTGCTGGAAATTGAGCCAACCTGGACTTCTGCCTTGTCTCTCACACACCTCATACAAAGCATGAGAACAGAACCGGGCACACACAACTTGGAAAACTCAATTTAGTTAGCCCCGCATTTTTACATTTCACTTCCCCCCTCTCTTTTGATTTCAATATTGATAACAAGCACACTGCTTCGCATCCTTATGATAATAGGTGCAAATGAGCATGCAAATGAGTATGACTCCCCCACCCCACTCCCCCATCCCCCGCCTTGGGAGCGTTTCCAGCGTTCAGTGGCAAGTAACTTCTCAGGGTAACTTCTCCCTGCGATCCTCCCCCTCCCCTTTTAATGGCGGGACTTTTTATAATGTGCACAATACTATTCAAATTTCATATTATCACTGTGTATGGTGAACTTTGTAATGGGAAATTCAATAGCTGCTGTAAATATTAATGGAATATGAAATGAAGGCACAGCCTCGACCAGCCCTGACAGTAAAACGGAGTGAGCATGTGGCGGCCCCGGGGCGAGAGAGGCCTTTCCTCTTGTCGCTCTCGCTTTATTACATTAGTGCTGGTCTCCCCACGTCGGAGTGGGCTCAGAAGCCAAGGCGCAGGGTCACCCATGACAAATGTCCTGGTGTCTCGCCAACAGGCCCCGCCTGGCCTTGCCACTCCATCTGCCCAACAGGCCCCCGGGGAGTGCTTGCGGGTGTCAGTTTCGGGCACAGAGCTCTTGAGAGCGCCAGGTTTCCAAAAAGGTTGCAGCGGTTTCAGTGCCTCCTCAAGTCAACGCTCCCTGGACCTGGGGGAGGGGAGAACTCCAACCCGTGTTAACGAATCTCAAGTGGCTTTCTGGGGTTGGAAGAGGTACTGGAAAAGCCTGGATTTCTCTCATCTAGACCCATAGACCCCTCCCCCAAGCCCCAACTCAGCCCGTCCTAGGCTTCAGGACTGGTCTCAGAATCCGCCTTAGGCTCTTTTTGGAGACAGCTGCCTTCACCTCCAGAGTCGCAGAGCAGTTCTGGGATCGTAAACTGACCCATGGGCTCCCATTCCCTCCGCTCCCAGCCTAAGTCCCCGGACAGTCCATTTGCAGCGCTGTGTGAACTCTCAGAGTTTAGGCCTTGGAGCCAGCAGCTCAGCCTTTTTCCAGTCTGGAATATTCCAGAAACCACTAGGGAGGGTGCAAATAGACTGAGGGAGTCGCGGCACTTCTTACAGGTGCGGAGGAACAGACTCAGCCTTTTTAGGAGCCCGGTTCACAGACAGGGAGGACTACACACAGGCAAACGTGGCCATCAACACCTTGTGCTGCGTCTGCCTGCTCCCCGTATTTACGTTGTACCAACAGCACTTAGGAGACCTTAGTTTTTAGATGGCACATTAATCTTCACTTGTTAGGAGATGGGCTGTCAGCATTGAACAAGGGCCTTTCCGCTTCTGAAGGCCGCTGGTGTCCCGAGCTCCACCTGGACTGTGGGGACGTGCAGAACGGCTTGCGACACCGGAGAGCAAAGCAGGGACACGGCTGGCCTTGCCGCCGTGCAGGAGATGAGAGCAAAGTTGAGGGAGTTCAGGACCGTAGAGGAGTCTTCCCCCTTTTATTTTTGCCTCTTTGCAAGGGGCGAAAGAGGGGCGCTTTCTCTTTGTAAGGATGTTTTCAAGGCACGAATCTCAGCTCCCAAGCGCAGCGTGCTCCGCGGCCCTTGGGTCGTGAGCCCTCCCATTTCTCGGCCATTGACTGAAGAGTCATTCCCCACCTCTCTCTTACCACCGGCTCGGCTGGAGACACTTCTGTTCCAACTATCCTCTCCGGCTTTAAATTGTTTCCTGCCCTGTTTTTCTTCGCCCCCGGAATCAATCGGGAGTAGCGCTGCTGCTGTTACCTCATTTGTTCTCCAGGTACCCAAACATTCAGGGCTCAAAGGAAGGGAAATCAAAATGGGATTCAAATGCACCAGGGGTTTCCAGGCAGGGACTGATTCAACAATCTAACGCTGTATTACAGGACTCTGGCACTGTTTCAGGTACGGTTTGCAGGTCAGGATCCCTTGGCCAGTCCATCCCTCCTCCTTAATCGAGCTAAGCCTCAATGTGTCTTGGAGACACATTAAATGCACCCCCCACCCTCGCCATTTTTCGCCTTGCCCCTATAAAAGAGTTACACTTTCGAAGAAGACTTTTAAAAAAAAGGCAAGAAATGGATATAGGTTTTGTAACCGTTAAATAACTTTCCCAGCATGTATTAAAGGAAGATTGTATTTTATCAACAGCTGATTGATGCCCGTGTGATCCTGTAGGTTTGTCTGTAGTATCATATTTATTTAACCTGCTGGGGGACTGTGTTCAGGGGCAGCCTGTTCATGCTGACAAGAGCGTGCACATTACACACTACCCCAGGTATTTTGATTGATTGTTCCCACCCCAAAGCCTTTGGTTCATAATTTAGCACAGCGGGTTCTGCATCACAGACTAGGCTAAAAGAAAAAAAAATCCTGTAAGAGTTTTCAATGAACAACTACTGGCAACAAACCTTTCTCTACCTGCAACCCCAAAATATTTTAAACACCTCTCCAAACGTTTCAGTTTATATAATTAACAACCACAGGACATTCAACTGTTATTTACCCCATATCCCCAAAGTGATAGCAGAGAATTCATTTTGAGTCTGTGGCTGAACCAGAATTTCTTGAACTGGGACTTGGGGAGAAGTAGTGGGGACAGGATTACATAGCCGAGAATTCTTTTTTTCTCCTTTTCTTTCTCTTGCATTAACAGGCTTGGGGTATAGAAGACATAGATAGAAAAGAATTTTTTTCCCACAGATGCTCCTCTTGTGTGGCTTTGGAATGTAGTTCATAAGGTCTTTTGCTGGAATTACTACCATTATTTAACTCCATGAAGGAGAAAAGATACCCACCTCCCGCCCCCGCCCCGTTCTAGGAGACAAACTCTTCGGTGTACCTAAGAAACATTCAAAATATTTGTGCACTTAAAAAAAGAAAACCATCTCAGCTGTCTGTGTTCGTTATCACAAAAATGTAACCCGAAGTTAGTAAGACCTAGTATAGGATCAATAAATAGTTTCTCTCAAGCGATTTCTAAGAGGAAGGAAGTTTATTGGGAAAAAAATCATTTTTGTTTGCATCAGCAAGAGCACATGCTTTAACTCATGTGCATTTCTACAGTTGTTTTGCTGGGAGAAAAATGGGACACATAATTCTTCTTGTATTACTGCTATTTTGGCCAGTAATATTTTTTTAAGGGATGCAAAAAACCAAGTTTGAAATGTATGCTGCAACCTGTGACAAAATCACGCTTATTGTGCCTTGTGAATTTTGCATTTGTGAGTTTAGAGATTTTCAAATCCTGAAAGGTCATCTTGGCAGTATTGGACATCTCACACCCCTCTCCAGAGTTTGTTTTGGGTTTCTTGGCCAGATGGGCTGGCCATTATCAAAATGGTCAACTGTATGAATATCCAGGGTGTAGATATGTAGACACTGAAGAAAGATGTCAAGGGCATAATTAACCCCTCATAGGTCAATATAGCCAATGCAGTCCTCTGCTTCACTTCTTAGGTTATTTTTGGGAGAAAAAGATTTTTTTTATAATCTTCCCAGTGATAGTAGATAGTAGCAATAACAATTATTAAGCCTTCCTTCTTCATTTCTTCTTTATTCTTGAACAATATTTACAGAAGCTCTTTTTGGACTTAATGTGTGCCTTTAAATAAGGACAAATACATTAACCAAAGTGCCTACACCCCTCCCACTTTTAGTCAATATTTATTTTATTAAATGTCCCTTAATTTTAATGCTGTCACTAAGGCCTTCCTTCTATCATCTCATATTTGGGGCAGGTTTGGGAGATACCAATGGCACATTTTCTTTGCCAATAATATATATCATGTTCAACAACTCTTTTTATCTCTAGATGTTGCTATTTATCCTTAGATGATGTTCAATGTAAAAAACAAAATACTCAGAACATTTGAGAATTCCAGGAAAGGCATCTCTTTGCTGAGAAAGCAGCCATGATAAAATATAAGGTCAGACACATATCCAGAGAGAAAGAAAGACAAGCTGGCAAAGGAAATATTTATCCGTACCTCCATGGCAGCTAGGTGCACTAAGGCAGACCCAATGGTGTGAAGTAAAGGGCGATTTATTTGCAGTGAAGAAATTCTATGCATTTTAGTCACACATATTCAGGAAGTATTGAGATGTCATGTGAATCCATTGATGGTCATTCCCCAGAATATTTAGAAATCACTGGTTTCCTTTGAAAGCGAATATTTACCTCCCTCTCTCCTTCCCTCCCTCCCTCCCTCCCTTCCTCTCTCCTTCCTCTCTCCTTCCTTCCTTCCTTCCTTCCTTTCTTTCTTTTTTTTCTTCAAGGTTTCATGTAGCCTGGCTGACCTCTAACTTGCTATGTAGTTGGAGGGTGACTTTGAGCTTCTGGTACCTGCCTCTGCCTTGTGACATGTGAGGTGACAGACATGTACCATCATACCTGATTAAGTGGTGCTGGGATTGAACTCAAGGACAGGTGTATACTCTGTAAGTGCTTTAGCAACCAAGTCATATCCCAGGCCTGGGAATGAACTTTTTGAAAAACCATTTGACACCAGTTTTCTTTTCTCTTCTTTTTTTGTTAAAATTATTTATTCTTATTTTATGTGCATTGATGTTTTTCCTGCATGTATATCTGTGTGAGGGTGTCAGATCTTGGAGTTACAGACAGTTTTAAGCTGCCATGTGGGTGCTGGGAATTGAACCCAGGTCCTCTGGAAGAGCAGTCAGTGCTCTTAACGGTTAAGCCATCTCTCAAGCCTCACCAGTTTTCTTTAATAGAACACTATGTTAATTATCCACAAAAATGAATACAATCATTTTATATGTTGTTTTCTGGGGAAATCAAATTCAGCAAGGTCCCAACTGTTTTTGAGGGAATATTTTGATTAGTTTAAATACATACTGATGCACATACAAATTAACCTCTTTGAAGTTTGGCTACTTCTTAATTGTATAGCTCTGGGCAGGTTACTCCATTTCTCTGTCCCCAAGTTCCTTTATGTAGAGAAATAATAATCATACCTGTTACCAGGGCTTATGGAAAGGGTTATGTGAACTAATTCCTGAAAGGCTCTTAAAGCAGAGCCGGGCAGGTGTCACTTCTAGCCATCCAGCAGCTTTATTCTTTGTACAAGAATAAATAAGAAATGAAGAAGGAAAGTTTAATTGCTGTTGTAACTTTTTACTATCACTAGACAGATTTGAAAAAATCTGTTATAGCCCATGGTATGCCCTGTTTTAATATCACTATTGAACTATTGAAAATGATGATGTTATCCCCTGGTCACCTATAATTTGATGACCATACCCCAAAACTCAAACTAAGGTTGAATTTGTTCTAATATGACTGCAAACAAACAAACAAACAAACAAACAAACAAACAAAAACTATACTGTAGTCGAGTGTCAGCAGAGTGAAACAGCCCCAAAGAAGCAAGGCAATCTTTGTTTTCCTTGTGTCCTTATGCTCAAGGCACACTAAAAAGTCCTAATGTGTAAAGTCTAACCAAACATTCAGCTCCAGAAAGTGGCGAGAATGTCACCAGAATGTCTGCACACCAAATGAGAAGAACCTGGCTAGGAGAGTCAAATAGCCATGATCTCAGGTTCTAGCCCTTTTATTCCATAAGGACACCAGCATGCTTCTTTCTCATGTTTGCTGTGTGCTAGGTATATTATCCTTCATAGTGCATTTCAACTCCCTCTGTTAATATTTACCATGGTAGGGGCAGTTCCGCTTTCTTTGTTAAGCATCCTTTTGTAATATGTGCTTTATGTGTGTCCTATTGGGTTTCCCGAATTCTAGGAGAAAGTGATATGTTCTGGTAACATTTTAGACAGGTGATTAAAAACTAGGGCATCAATGTGAAAAATATATAGGTTGAAATAATAAAAAAATTTAGATTCTGATCGTTTCCTGATCCATGTTGAGTTTGGGGTTATAACAACACCGACCTCAACTCGAAACTGTGGCAGCATTGCCAGACTCTGGAGCCTCTTTGTTTGTGAACTGGTCTATTGTCACCTCCAGTGGTAACTTGAGATGAGAGTTCAAGTGAAAGTAGAGCACCTGTGAGGTGGCAGATAGAGCCCTCCCCTCCTCTGCAAGTCACCCTTTGTGGACACAGAACAAGGCTTGCTGTTGTTGCAGTTAGATCCCAGCACTTCAGATCTGAGTGGTTTTCTTTTTTTTTCCTTTTTTTTTTTCCTCCTCCAAGGAGTGCCTGGATCAAGCCAGGGCAGGGCAGGAGCTGGTGTTCTCAGAAGTGTCAACATCACCCTCACACTTAGAACCACACCCTTCTTCTCTTTCAGTCAGTATCCCATGCCCTACTCATGTCTTTTCTTTACAATGCCTTTATACTCAGAAGGTAGCCCTTTTCTCTTCTGTATGTATAGCAGAAACACAGGAAGTCCCGAGACTCTGGACTTTGTGGACAGTTAACTGATCCAAACCGGGGATGGACTTTGTGCATCAGATAAAATATTTTTTCAAACGCCATTCTTATGGCTTCACTTGAACTAAAAATGAATTTTAGGTCTTTAAACTCAGCTTCAGTGTTACACAATTTTTTTGAACTTTTCCCTAACTAGTCTAAAGATGAAGATGAAGAAAACATTACTGAAATATGTAATTGTTCTCACATTTTTCACTGCTGTTCCAAAAGCCTGAAATACATCTTGGACTTTTTCATAACTAAGCAAATAGCAGTACCAAAATTGCCTTTAAACCACCAAACAGATATTAGGATAACCCCTATGATCTCTTATTTCCTGTATGCAGAAAGTGAGGTTGAAGGAAGTACCATAGCGCGTCTCTAATTTGTAAATAAATTCCTTTTTAAACCTTGCTCCCTTTGAGATTTAGCAAACAGTTACACTAGTTTACACATTTCTTTTCTCTCCCCTTCCTTTTAAGTACAGCTCATAAGTAAGCAGACACCCTAACTGGCTTTCACAGTGGACAGCTTTCTCTTTATTACCTTTCCATAGCAGAGCTATCAAAAATAAGATAGTGCTCAAAGATCTGGAGCCTAATCAGCTTTCTTGCTGAGTTTACAGAGTGCGGAGGCTGTTTAAGTTAGCCCTGGTTATGCATGCGGGTGGCTGTGGTGTTTGCTCTGCCCCATTTTGATGGAGAGGGTAATGTGTTTGCTAGATAAGGGGAAAGGGACCAGCCACAAACACAAGGTTCTGTTTGATAAACCCTGACATGGTTAGCCATTTTTCACACACATGAAAGGAAGCTTTCAAACCTGAAGGAAAATAGAGATGTCCATTCAAGCTTACTCATGTTTATCAAGACAAAAAAAGGTAAATAAAGAAAATTGGCATCCTATAGTCTATTTTATTAATTAGCTCCAGAGCTTATCATGAAATTGAAAAGTTGGATAATGTTCAAGTCTGTTTCTTTTAGTAATGATTTGGTGAGAGAGGTAAGTTTCTTTGGTTCATGTAGATTGCAAAGACAGTGATTTTGCTGGCCCCATGTTGCCCCTCTGCAAAGTTTAGGCTCCGTGGGAAGGAGTTCTTGAATTGAAGTTAAGCCTTTACAAGGCTTCCCTGTGTACTCTTGGAATAAGAACACCATTTGACATCACTGTGAAAATACACGGTAGGTGTCATACATTGTAAAGAGGACTGTAGCCTGAACGAGATTGATAAAACTGGCAACAAAAATATTCCGCTGGGAGTCCACTAAATAATGTGAGGTTGGTCTGCTCTAGAACTCCAGGTAATATAAGTGCATACATAAAGGTATTTTAAAATAAAATCACTAGTTTGGGGTTGCAGTTTAGTTGGTAGAAAATTGCCTAGCATAAATGAGGCTGTGGGGTCAATCCTTAGTGCTGTATGAAGTAGGCACAGGGGCACATGCCTATAATCTCAGCACTCAGAGGGCAGAAGCAGGTATCTGTGTGTGTGCCGGAGGTTCAAGGTTATCTTCAGTTTCATATTGAATTTGGGAACAGCCTAAGGTATGTGAGACCATGTCTCAATAAACCAAATGACTTTATAATTTACAATGATTTTTAAAATGTTGGGGACTGGGACTGGAGAGATGGCACAGGGAGTAAGAACACTTGCTGCTCTTTCAGAGGACCCGAGTTCAGTTTCTAGCACCCACATTGGGTGGCTTACAACCACCTGTAACTCCAGGTTCAGGGGACCCAATGCCCTCTTATGGCTTCTGAGGGCACACACACACATGCACATACATACACGAACACACACACACACACACCAATTATTTAAAAAATAAAATGTTTAAATGTAAATGTTGGGGATGAACTATATTTTGCTTTATACAAATCTTTATTTTCTGGGAAAAGAATAAAATTAAATGTATCACAAGGTAAAGCCATTTCTTGAAATAAAAATTTAGTTATTTTTTATTATTACCATTGTAATTTGGGGCTCAGCTTTAATAGTTTAATGACTCACGGCTAATTTGTAAGGTAATAGAAACTCTAAATTAATACCTTAGAAGAATTTTCCAATTTTCCTCTTAGAAATACTACTTTTCTGGTCTCCTCTAAATTAAAAGTGTTTAATAAACTAAATAAATGACCTTCAATGATTAATCTATAGAATACTTAAGAATGTGATCACATGAATTTCTCAAACTGTGCTTTTTCCATATATGAATCAATTTAAACATTTGTGTGCTTTGGTGTTAATAATCTATATGAATGTAGAGTTTTAGATGAATTTAATGTCAACCAGGGATTAATGTGCATTAATTAAATTGACAGTATCTTCTTTAATGAGAAAAAAGGATTTAGTTCTAATACTGATGACTTTAATAAAGCTTCCCTCTACTAGTCTGTATTTTCTCAACATTGGAATTATTTTTATTAGAAGGTGAAGTAATTTAGTGCTGGCTGGGTTGCAAAACTCAAATAAATCAAGTGATTGAGAACTGACTTTGTTTTTGTTATCAAGGCTGAATAACCAAGCCATGTAACTTTCAATTAAAAAGGAATCAATTTGTATCGGCTATTTAAAAATAAAAACACAAATTAAACTCCACATTTAATTTTCCTTTGAGTATTATGTAAGATGGCTAAGCATTTGGAGGGATTAGACGCAGGCAGTATCTGCCACGTAGTGTTCAACATGCTTTTTCCAATCTTCTTGCATAGTGTAAAAGCCATATTTCCCCAAAAGCTTTCCAAATAAAATCCTTGTCACAAAAGGTACTATGGCTTGTAATAAAATCCTTCTACAAACCTGTGAAGTCTCTGGAATTATTTTATCATCACCTTGAGAAAGTGCCACACTACCCCAAACACATGTGGAATGCAGAGGTGTCCTGATGGGTTCCCTCCTCGCACAGTATCCATGGAATAGAATATGTGCCTTAGTTACACAGCAGATACCTTGGGGCTCTTGAACCACTCGTTCTATACTTCCCCCTTTGAGATAGGGTCTTAACACCTTGAGGCTCTTGAACCACTCATTCTGCACCCCCCTCCCTTGAGATAGGGTCTTATTGTGAAGTTCAGTGCAGGCAGGCTTCAAATTCACAATCCTTCTTCATCTTTATTTCTCCAAGTGCCGTCATACCTCGCCCAGCCCAACTGTTTTCTAAATTACAGATTCATTATTATTTTAAATGGAAAATGGAAGTGGAAATGCAGAGAAAGGAGGAACTACCAAAAATAAAATTCTACTCATGATATACATTAANACATACTCACACACATTTTTGGGGGATTTCCTGGAACTTACTTTGTAGACCAGGTTGGCTGGCCTTGAACTCACAGAGATCATCTTTCCTCCTGAGTACTATGATTAAAGGCATATACCACCACCACCACCAATCTTTCTCTTTTTTAAGACAAGATCTCACTATGTATCCATGGCTGACCTGAAACTTAAGACTTAGACCAAACTGGCCCTGACAGGCCATGCCTGCCTTAGTCTCACAAGGGCTGGGATCAAAGGTGTGCACCACCATGCATAGCAAACCTTTTATGTGTACATACATGGCTGGCAAGATAGCTTTGCAGGCAAAAGTTTTGGCCACCAAGCCCGATGATCAGGGTTCAATTGCTGGAACTCACATGGTGGAAGGAGAGAACTGAGTTCTGCAAGTTCTTCCCTGACCCCCATATTCACATCATGACACGAATACACTCCTTCACTCAAGCATATGCATGTGTGTACATGCACTCACACA